>JANHGB010012272.1:0-14406 GCA_026283785.1 Coracopsis vasa | reverse complement strand
AACCTGGCCTTGAACACTGCCAGGGATGGGGCAGCCACAGCTTCTCTGGGCACCCTGTGCCAGCGCCTCAGCACTCTTCACAGGGAAGAGCTAATATGAGTATACAGCCATTCCCTCTTGTCCTATCCCTACATGCCCTCCCTTGACATGCTGCTCATGCTATGCACAGAACAAAACAACAACCCTGCAGCCAGAGATGCTTCTCAGGTGTCTGAAGACCTGTTAATGACAGACACTAAACCCCCTGGATTTAGTTTTAAGTGAAAAATGTAAAATTGAATTAATTCCGTTTCCATCTTTTATGGGGCAACTGCCAGTTTGATG
Source organism: Coracopsis vasa (assembly GCA_026283785.1). NCBI lineage: Eukaryota > Metazoa > Chordata > Aves > Psittaciformes > Psittacidae > Coracopsis > Coracopsis vasa. Next base: position 14,082 of record JANHGB010012272.1, on the reverse strand, counting down.
CAACATGTTCCTCCCTGTGTCTGGAACAAACTGGCTTAGACATATAAAATAGGTGTCTATGTGTCAGACAGCTTTAAGGTCCCTTCCAACCCAAACCAAGCTGGGATTCTATGAGGAAATCTTTAATTATATCTGTACAATTGTTCTAGAGAATTAAAAAAACCTGCAAGATACCCAGGGACTGGCAAAAGGACCTGGAAAAAGCTCCTGCAGAGCATGAGCAGCTGTTCTGGCTGTCCAGGAGCTGGGAATAAGCTTTGGGAAGTCTACAATAGAGGTGTAACTTGCTGCAAGCAGCTACAGGTCAACACAGTCATCACCAACCACAGTCACTACAAGACACAAAGCCACCAGACCTCCCACAGCCCTACAGCATCTGCAGGAGTGGCAGAACAAACACTAAACTAAATTAACTCAAGTATTACATTACTGCGCAGGTAACCCCAGCTGAAGACTGTCAGGGCATCAGGAAGCGTGGCAGCAGTAAGCATTGATGTAAATGAATGCAGAGGAAATCCAGAGCGTTCCCAGATCTGTGCTGAGCACATTGGTAGGGATAATAATAAACAAACAGCACCATGAATAACCCCCGCAGGGAAGAGCCCATTTAGCATCTGCAATGAGGAGCCACACTTTTGTTAATTAAACTCTTATCTTCTGGAGGGGCTTTTAAGGAATCAAAGCGCATGGCGATGAGAGAACATAGCTTTTTGATATAAACTCATTCTGATCCCCGAAGACATGTAGCAAGATCCTAACACGAGGTTTGGAGGAGTCCATGTGTAAAGAGCTGCTTCGAAAACAGGCGGCGGGGGGAGAAAAGCATGAATTTTGTCCATGGAGGGAAGTCGCTGTGAAGCTCAAGGGGATCAGTTTTGTAGCCCAAATCACCCAACACATTAATAACCATCACTGGAAAACAGGGAGCACAAAAACAGCAGGCTGGTGAAGCCAGAGGGTTACTCAGAATTACTGTGGACAGACCCTGCAGTAGGGAGTGCTTCAGCAGCAGTTAGGAAGAGGAGATCCAACACCATGTTTAAAAGCTGTGTTACAAGGAACAGCTTTCTGATTTTACACAGAGAACAACTGGCCTTGAACTCCATCCTCACACTCCAAGCAAGATTCTGGGAGCACAAGGAGCTGTTCTGGACACACATCAGCCCATCACAGTCATAAAAGCAGGTACAGAGTTAGAAATTGTTAAGGAAGCAAGAAAGAAGCCCCAAAGCACATTGCCACTGCAGAGACCCAGCAAGCACCCACACCTTGCAGGTGATCAGGTGGGTTTCTCAGGTGTGCAATGGCTTTCACATGAGGAATGATTCAAAGCCCTGGGATGCATCTGCCAGGAGAAATGATGCAGAAGCTGCATGTGACAATGGCCTCTAAATGAGACCAATTATGGATTATCCATTTTCTCTTGGTTCTATTATCTCTTCCCACACAGGAACCAGGGAAACTAAAATAAAAACATCCACTGACAACATTTAGAGCAGAAAACCAGACACAGCTTCACTAAACCCTGCAGACAGACAGGTCCTTGCCATAGAACAGCACCATTCAACCCCTGCTTTGAACCACTTTGAACTTTTCCACATTCATAAACTCCTGGAAGACCAGCATGTGGAGGACAGTAAAACACCACAATCCACCTCCAGCTCAGAAGCCATCGAGGGTGTGAGGTTCATGCTCAGGTTCTCATGTGAGAGGCTTTTACGAGTCCACCTTGGCTGGGTACCCACCACAGTCCTGGATCAGACCAGCACAGCTCCTTTGCTCCAGCACAGCCCAGTTCCCTGCCCAGAGAGATCTCAGTCCTTGCCTCGTCAGTCAGCACATCTCACTGACCCTGCTCTTGGCAGGGGCAGCACTAGGATTAATCTAAGGGAGGGATAAACCTCTACTGAGAGGTTGAGCTTCTCCCAAGACCCCTGTGGGTCTGCATCTGACACCACCCTCTCTAAGCCCCTTCTTCCACAAACACACCAACAGTTCAGGTTCCCACTAACTTTCACTACAAGTTCCTTTCCACCCACTAATTTACTTCCAGTTAACTTCACTACTACAGACTTTTCATGCTGCTGTTCTACCCACTCTTCTTTTTCTTCCCCTAGATATGACACTGCGTTGGCCTGCTCCCAAGTCCTCTGATGTTGAAGCTGTTTTAGCTAGAAACTACACACTTCATTCATAACAAAACCACTTTGTTCTTTGGAGCATCCAAACCCGTTATTAATATCTCAATCCTGTGATTTACCATGATTTAATTTTAATACTTACTAAACCACATCTTTTTTCTTGCATCAAAGAAAGATTTAGGATCCTGAATTTGCACAGGCTTTGGAAACACGTCAAAGAAGAGACAAATTTAGAACTGTACAAGAACACTTCTGGTTTTGCACAGTTTCACAATAAATGAACAATCTACACAAAAAATTCTTCTCTCCTGAACACTGGAATCAAGTCAAATCTTCCCCAACTTTACTGCTCATTTTTGTGTTTTCACCTCCTCAGATGCAATCTCAGGCTGAGGATTTGGGTGTTAACAGTGTTTTCTCTGCCCTCCCTAACCGGTAGCTGTTAATGAGCTGTTAATGAGTTAAGTAGGAGTTGGGCTGAGGCCACAGTCTGTTCCTCAGCTGACCAGAGCAGCAGCTCAACCTGTCCCTGCCTCCACCCAGCTCTTCCCACATCAAAGTTTAGGACTACATATAAATCCTGATTTCTCCCCACATTTCAAAAGGGCAGGTGACATGTTATGGTGCTGGGATGTTGGGTAGGTGCAAGATGCAACCCCATACTGCATGCTTGTAAAAGCCTGGCTTCCTCAGGAAATCAGCCAGGAGTATATTTAATCTTTGGAATTCATGTACTGACATGTTCTGCACTTCCCTATCCAGGCGTTTGTTTAGAATAACCCTTGCTACATCAATAACAAGTATGTCTTGTAATAAATCTGGATCCTTTTCCCTAAAGGAGAGCTGACATTTTATTCAGAAGCAATGTACTCCAACTGCTGCTGTCTTCCCCATCCATCCCAAACAGAGAAAACAGCAGCACAACCTCAGTAGGACAGAAACCCTCCACAGGCTCACAGGACCTCGTAATCACTCCAGTTTGCTGCCATGCCTGGGAAGGAGAGTGGTTTGTCCCAGGGGTCCTGGCAAACCTGCCTAGCAAGGAGCTGAGGGGGGAGCCTGCACTCACAGGGGGGCCGGAATATCACCACACTTGCACTGATGCAACTTTGCTGTCAGTGTCCCTATGGTGAGTGCTGGAGCAGGATGGTGCTGTGCTGGGTAACAGCCAGCAGAACATGACAGCAGAGACGTGAGGAGCTGCAGAAGCACGTTAGGTGGTAACTTCAGAGATCAATTCAGCACTGTGAGAAGTGATTTCAATTTATTCCTACTACCAATCCATCATCAACTCAATTGCCTCTAAGTGCAGGCTGATATGACCACAATAACTCTCAGGTTAGACATGCAGGCAAATACAAATGGGGCTGAGCCATATTCACAGGCTGCAAGCTTTCTATTTACTTCTTTTTAAACACCTGTCAGGTGGTTTGATCTTAGGCTGTGGCCATATGAAATGACTCTGATGTAAACTCCCAAGGATTACTCATAGATAATAAAAAAGCTGCATATTTAAATACAGGGGAGCATCTGGAAATCCCAAATGGATGCTATGAGCAACAGTTTAACCTGGTTAACACAGGCCATAAAAAAAAGGTTCTGATAAAATTAATAGTTACTGCTAACTTGAAAAATATTAATTACAGTGACATGCACTGTGACTTACAGACACCTCAGCTCAAAAGCTAAACTAAAGCCCTAAGGAAGATGCTTGCAAGTCTTTGGCAAGTCCTCAGCAGGTATCTGGTTGCCTTTAAAAATCCATCTCCCTCTCCTCTGTGCCAGGATACTCACAAGCAGCCCAAGACTCAAACAGCTTCATTTGCCAGATGTCTCGGAGCAAATGCATTGTAAGTGTGGAGCATTTATTCACTGGACTGTAGTCAGCAGTGGAGTGACTTTACCTTTCCTCTGCAGAGCCTCTGACCTTGCTTTTAAGTCCAATGTGAAATGAATTCCAAAGAACCTGATCCTCATTATGTGGATTCAGGATTCAACAATGCTTCCAAAAAACTTCCTTTGAGCACTGTGTTCCTGAGAGCCGATGTTGACAGGGAAGACAAAAACCAGACTACTAACCTTGAGCATGCCACAACAGATTCAGGTGACAGGGGTGTTTCTCTGCAATTACCAGCTGCTATACACAAGTTTGCTCCAAGATGTACAGGATTCAACCCCCAGCCTACCCTGTACAAGCCTTCCCAATCTGATCAAATAAAACAAACGTCCCGAGACAGCTGGTAAAGAATTGGTTATTTTTAATTAGAAGGAATTGTCAAACAACTTAAAGCTGCTTCTTACATGCCAGATCTTGCCCCTCAGCCTGATGCCACTGTGATGGCTGCGATGGGGCACAGCACAAAATGCTCTGACAGGATTTGGAGTACACACCAGGACACATCCTTAAAACCTGCTTAGTCAAATAACAGCGCTCCTAAGCAGCAGCGTCACTTGAGCACTGTTCCTTCTTTGTAACTGCTATTTTAAGAGCTCTTTAAAGTTTCAGGCTCTGCATCTCCTTATTTCTTAAATATAAACTTAGATACCACCTGGAGCCCAGCTTAGGCTGCAGATCCTCAAACTCATCTTTCTATGCTGGTCAAAGCTCCTCATTTTCACCAGGAGGAACAACTGAGCTGTATTCACACGAGGACAAGAAGTTCATCTTCTCAATGCTAAGTAATTACTTAGTAATTTCAGGTTTTCCTCTGGCTGCAGAGTAATTGTTTAATGAAGCAACGTGCAGATTAACAAAGAGCCTAATGAGTCAGGAGAAGGAAAAACAACCATTTAGAGGTTTAGGCTTTGTTAGGATCCCTATGAAAGGAGTTAAGCCCAAAGTATTTCAGGCTTTCCTCATTCTGCCTTAGGGATGAGTAGGAATATATATTAAAATGTAACTAGTTTTCTTTGTTACTGCTCTAAGTTTTGCATGAAATTAATGTCTATTCAGAAAGAAGCTTTAGTTGCCTAATACAGAATCATTTGCATGTCCAAGTTTGCAGTGACTGAATCCCAGAGGATATCCAGTGGTGTTCACCAGGTAAAGAGCACCAGGGTCTATGCAAGCAGCTCACGGAAGGCTCCTCCCTGTCTCCCATCCCCAGGATTCACAGCTCCCAGGAACACAAAGACAAGGGATTTTTAAATAGGTCACACAGAGGCTGGGTGGTAATTACAGAAAAACGTTAATCAGATTGGAGCCCGCAGAGCTGCTTACCTCTTGCAAGAAGCCCTTCTAATATCAGGTCTTTCTGCCCACCTCAGGACAAACTGCCATGAAGAGTACAATGGTCATATGGAAACACCCTGGAATATACAAATCTTGCTTGTTGCCAATTCTGGCCTCATTTTCATGACAAAATACAAAGCAAAAAGAGAGGAGACAGAAAACATGTGAATGGACTTTATTGTCAGAAGACTGGGGAAAGCAAAGCAAGAGCAAGCATGGTCACTGAAAGACTGTTGTCTTTACAGCTTCTTCAGATCAGCCCATGCCTGTATCTGTTCCCTTTTTGTGCCTCAGTTTTCCACGAGAATCTCAGTGATATCAGTATAAACTACATTAACTGCTGCACTTTCACAGCTTCCACTTCATTTTTAGTGCTTTGTTAAAGAGTCATCATATTTTTTTCCACTATCAAAAGAATTAAAACACATTCTGCCCAGACCAAGCCCCAGAACTGCAGCAGGCAGCTTCCCCACTTGTACTGTGTTCTCCCAAATCCTTTGGTTATCACTGCTTTAGGACAGCTTTATGTACATGTGGAACAGCTACTCCCATGTGAAGCAGTTATTTCAATAGCACCTACTGCTACAATTCAGGCTACAAAACTCCAGGCAGCCCATGCAGTGTTTTCAGATGCTAAAATCTTTACAGGTGCTCATTGGGACTTCCTCTGAGTGCTCAGTGCCCTGGTAACAGAAGAAAATAGGTGGCCCAGTTCAGATTCTTCAGCCGAAAAGAGCTGAAAGTAGCTCTTTGGTGGTGGTTTAAACCAAACCCTGGTCTTGTGTCCTCCCCTGTCACACTGTGCTGTGGAGGAGCAGATGGCAAGGTTGCAGAGTGCTCTCACAGAACCACAAGTCAGAACTCCTGCTTTATTTGCCCTAATTTTCTCTGTAATCACAAGACACAAAAAAGTGGCTTTCAGCATCCACCACACTTACAACTTGTGCTTTTCTGCCTAAACCACCAGTGCTTCTGGAGGGACATCTTGTAACAACAGCGCAGGGTTACAGTCACACCCAGAACAGTACCAGCACAACCTCTCAGGCAGAATGAGAACATGAATGAGTGGGTTTGCAATTGTACTTGTTGACCCCTCTTTTACAACAGACTTTTTTTCCCCTCTGGAAAAACTGCTGCTTTCTGCTGAAGACAGTTGATCTTTAACAAGACAGCAAAGGCTTGATACAGCAGCAATTCTGCAGAGCCTCAAAGAGCTGCCAAATTCAAGAGGCTGTCGGGAACTCAGAAACAAGAGAGTCCTCTTAGGAAAACCTGCTTTTGTTAAACAAGGTCACAGTGTCTTTAATTCCTCCTCTGCTTTTTTTGTTACTGTTACATGTTCCCACATCTGCAGAGTAGGGAGACCAAGTTTTTCCATTTTCCCCTTTGGAATTCTACAGGATCTTTTTCCGGAGAAATTAGTATTTGCTGTTGTTTTAAAAAGAAAAACCCTACAGAAATGAAGGCAAAGGATGACTCACAGAGACCAATAATTAGGCCATGCGTTCAATTATCTTTCCTGCTTAACTAGTCACTCTGTAGGAAACGCTCAACCTTTGATGTGCAGCAGCAACTTATCAATTCATTAGGCAGAAAGAAGCAATACAAGGAAGGAAACCTCAGGAACTGTATCAAAGCCCAGAGATATCTAATGAGGGAAACAACAGCATCAACAACAGAAAACAGGCACCAAAAAGGTGGAGGCTTCAAATTATCTGTTTCAACTATCTTGGCTGCACTTCCTTTGAAATTAAAACTGTTGGGAAGCAGACAAGAAGAGAGAAAGAGGCAGCCTCGTTTGATCAGAAAAGCATCACTGTTTCCTTGAAAGCTTGCCACAAAGAATACAATCTATCTGTATTGTAGGAGACTCCTCACATACCATCCCTCCCGGGTGGATGGAAGCTGCAGGAGGCAGCACTCCACCTACTACACCGGATTAGGGAAAAATTGGAAAACCCTTTATTTAAAAACCTGCATAGTCAAGCACAATGGGATACACGCTGCTGGGAGTCTCAGCCTGGCACCAACAGCTTGGGAGAATCAGGAATACAGTTAACTACCTACTGTACCTATTAATGTCCCACAGAGAAGGAGCAGCCAGGCCTGCCTGGGGTGAGTACCGAGGTCCTCAGTTTCCTTAGGCCCACTCCAATAAGAGATTGCTGCAGTTGCTCCTCCTTGGCTACGTCACCTCTTTGAGCCGAGTGAAAAAACAGGTCCGACCACGCAAATGAAATGGGCTGGAAAGACCTCGAACGTGCCCTGATCTGCAGTTCAGATGTGTCACTGCCTGTCTCTCAGTAAGTGGCACTAAAGCAAATAACAGAGCATCCAAAAGAGAACTGCATAAGGACAGAAGCAAAACTGCTGCATGACACTGTCCACATTAACACCCCATCCTCAGTGACTGGGGATGCTGTGGATTGCAGGAGTTCTCAAATTCCGGTATCTGCCTTCAAGCCACCCTTCCCAAAGGCTTTTAAAAGTCGATTCAATCTTGCCTTCTAGATTTATCCAGCTCTTCCCCTACCTGGGATTTTTATTCCCTTTCATAGGTCACGGTTCTCCTTCACTCCAGGGGTGTCTGTTCAGGAGGAGCTATAATGAAATACAACTAATTCCATCAATCAAAACAGTGCAGGTAGGGGAAGAGAACAAGGTGGACATCAAGGAGTTAAACTTGAATTAGAAAACTCAGTACTGCAATTGACCTTGTTTTATTTAGGCAAGTGAGTATAAAGGGAAAAAATTCTTTGGGGTGGCTCATCGAGTGACATGAGAGAGAAAAAGAAAGGTCTGGAGAATTTTCTGGTCAGTTTGGAGTTAAAGAAAGAAACTGGTCATAGCCGTTGCCAACAGAAAGAAAAAATAATCTATAATTTCATGCAAATTTAATCAGCATATGCTCCAGAGCACCTCATACCACATCCTGAATTATGTAACATGTGCATCATGCAACCTACAGTTCTACTCTGGCTACACAGCCCCATTCTCAAAGGCAAATGCACAGCAATGGAAACGAAGGAAACTTTATTGCCTGGGGAAGGCCAGAAGCCAAGTGATGAGATGTCCATTATGAGAGAGGGGATGGGAAAAAGGGAAAGTCTGGCACCCTTCTAAGGCAGCAGCAAACAAAGAGCAGCCTCACCTCGCAGCATTGTGTGCAGTGCCACACACCAGGATCCTTTTACACAGTGTAACTGGTGCTCCCTGTACTGCAGCTCAGCCCAGAGAACTCCAGCCAAGAGGATACAGAAAGCCACGCTCCCAAGCTGGTCCACATGGAAAGGACCAGGGTGCTGTGCAGAGAGCAGCAGCACCACCTCCATCTCTCCACTCACCCCTTTGTTCCAGCACTGCAGAGTGCCGCAGCAAAGAGCCCAGGTCCCAGCTCTGCTGGTAAATGGGTGTAAACTGGGACTTAAGTAAGAGTAACTTCTGCTCATAAAACCCCTGCTAGCGACTGCATCTCCATAAAGCATCCACTGCAGCAGCACTCTGAATGCATAGTCTATTATTCCTGTTTCAAACAAAGTCTGTTGACTTTTAAACGAAGGAAAGTTCCTGCCTTTTGACTGGCACAATGTGCACTGCTGCCAAGAAAACTGAATTTGCATCCAGACAAGGGGGAAAATGGTTGCTACTTACTGCCAGCACCAGCAAACTACTGCTCTCCCTGGTCACCTACACAGCACTGCACCTAACTCAGGCACTGCTCTGCAAAGGGGAAGAAATGAAGATCATCAGCAGAGAAATACCATTTCAACAGATCGATTCTTATCCAAACATTTGAAATCCAGAGCACATGAAGAATCTTCAATGGAAATTCAAAGTGGTTTATTCTGGGCAATTAAAGTGATGTAAGGTGCAGTCTCTGCTAAAGGCTCTCTTTGTCCAGGGGGTTCCCCAGCCACTCCCTACTCCCCCAGGATGATCCCCAGGGCCAGAAGAGAGTCCCAGGGAAGGTTATTCCCCTCCATCAGGCTGCATGGGAAGGGAGGGGGTCCTGGGCTCTTTCACTCTTTTCCTCCTCTCATCCTTAGCTGCCTCAGCAACCCCTTTTACCTCTCAGAACCGAGCCTGCTTTCCGGATTACTCTCAGGGTTAACCCCTTCCATGCCCAGTGGAACTCAAACCCTATGACCCAAGGTAACTCTAGGTAAGAGCTGTCTTGTTTTTCTTTCCACTTTCGCCCTAACATCCAAATTCTCTTTGCACTGAATTCCAAGAACTCTTACTTGTTCCATCAGTTCTTGATGAAGACAGATAAAGGCAACAGCTTTGTCATCTCCTCTCTTCCCCCAGTGAAATTTTCTTCTGAGAATTGCAATGAAATGACAGGATATTGTTTAACTGCAGCATTTTGCAGATGAAACAACGGCTGGAGTGGTTTTTACCCTCGCAGCACACAAATTTATGTTGCTACACAGCAATAAAGCAAAGCCTTAAATTTAATCAGGACAAATACTTCAGGCAATGGCAAGCTGATAGATTATTTAGAAAGGGACTCGATAAGAGCTGGAAGGAAATATGCCTCAGCCTGAGAGTCTCCAGAAACAAAGAACTTTCACGCTTAGCCCTTGTTAAGCTTTTCCATCTAAGCTGTTTGTACTTAGTGCATTTGAACAACCTCCAAAGGTTATAAGCAGACAGAGGCTGCACTGGAAGGGGTGTCACAGGGCTCCACACAGCATTTACTGCTGACATCATCCCCAGAGCAGGGGCTCCCTGCACAACCAACTCACAATCAACACTCACAACCAACCACTGAGGAGGTGCTTCCTAGCGCAGGACCCCGCTGACAGCCCAGTAACATCAGCTATGTCATGATTTGGTCTCTCTTGCAGAGTGCCTGGCTTTCCCCAAATTGTTCTCCTTCCATCACTTCTTCAACCATCCCAAACCACTGAGAAATAGACAAAACTAGATGTATTAGTATTTATATGAAAGGTCTAGGAAATTCAATAATGTTCCTATTGTTTTATTGCAGATGGCACATCAGCTCTTTATTACTGCAGAAAACTCAAGGGCCCTGTAGAGTGCAATAAACCGGTGCGTGTTCAGCTTTGCAATGCTCCACAGGGCTCTGATTTACTGGCCAGAACCCGGCACCTTCCACACAAGCAGCTGAGCTCAGTGATTGCCTTGTGCTCCCTGCAAACCCTTCACGATGAGGTGAGATGAGGTCTGCCCATACAGGGCCCCGCTCCTCCCTGGTGCCCACCCTCATTCTCAGTCATATGGGCTCCGTTATTAAAGAGCAGAGAAAAAAGATTTGTTTTCACCTTTGCATCAAGATGTTTCCCTCTCCTATTGCATTTCAGACACTATCTGAGTTTTCTGCCCAATTCCTGGGATGCAAGAGACAGTTTAAGGAAAAAAAAGTCAATGTACCAAGAGGAAAATCAGGAAAATCACAGAAGGAAAGCCTCAGTCTCAAATATACACCATCCGTGCTCCAAGACAAGTCCTTATGTAAATACATTTACAAAACACTTCAGGAAAAAGCACTCCCACAGACAGTTACCCACAGATTTAGTAATGTGGGCAATTCTCCACTAAACCCAGTAAGTCTCCTTCAGGACATCGAGCTTTCACTGAATGATAAACCCAGCTCTAGTCAGCCAGCCCTGAATAAGGGAGCAGGGAAATGCCACACAAAGAGCTAAAGAACCAGCACAAACTGCATTTACATTCAAGTTGTTCTGAATATGATAGTATTTCCATCAAGTTTGAATTGGGAAGTACAGGAGGGACCTGGAATGCACCCAACAACATTTACCCACAGCCTCTAACCCCACACATGCTAACAAGCCTGTTTCTGGTGACAAACACTCTCAGACCCTCAGTGGGGGCAATCTCTCTGCATTGATTTTATAAATGACAAACAAACAAGTAAATGGCTGGAACCCATCTCTATTTAAATAGAAGGACTGATTACAAATACCTAAGGGCACGGCTAACACAAGTGCCTTCTCCTTCCAGGCATCCTATACAGAGGACAAGGAAGTACCAGGAACTTTCCCAATTACAGACCATACTCTTATGCTAATGCGAACAGACATTACAGAGACACTCAGTAGATTATTTATACATTAAATAAAGGAGTGAGTAATGATAGAAACAGAAAGTACAGCCCTGGTGCTGACAAAACCCACACATCATTACTGAAAACAATCTAAAAGGAAGAAGAGAAACCATGTCTCCTTAAGAAAATGAAGACCAGATTAGTGTGCATACCACATCATAAGGGAAAATATAAATTACAGCCCCCCTGCAGGTAGGTTCATTCAGTGAAGTTACTATTTCTGCTCTGCTTACACATTCCATGCTTATAATGATAAATTTATGGTTTAGTAGTCAATAGCCCAGGTACTTTGAAGAGGAATATTCTGACCCAAACTGCCTAGAGCATACAGATAAGGACATGAACATGCTGGGGAATGTTAACAGAGAAGAGGACTCTACAGCTCAGGTTTTGAATCTATTTGGAAAATGCTGCAGACTTCAAATGTTATTCTTTAGATCTTCCTGTAGTTTATTTACTGAGACACATGAAACCAGGAGCATTGAAAGATCCAGAAGCAAAACATTTCCCTTGTGTGAAAGGTGAGATGTTACCAAAGAGGAAATAATGAGCCAGCTGCTTGCGTGCTGCTTTAACTCCTGCTCTGATTCCTAAAGTGCTACTACTACCCCAAACATTCATTTTCACAAACATCTACACACACCATGCTTTAGGTAGAATTGGCAGTTACCAACCTCTGAAATCAAGTTTCAAAATAAACCCAAGAGCCTTCCTCAACCACTAACTGCACAACATCCACAATAAAGTCAGAGGAACCTCAGTTTAAAAGAATCACTGTAGAACTTTAAACAGCCCCCAGGATGTGATCAAAGAGAGCATGAGCCAAGAGGGGTATCAGCTGAAAAGCCACCAAATTCAACAGTTGCAAGAATTCATTCACACTGATGGAGGAAGGAAGCAACCAATGCTGCAGGACCACCAGGTCACATAACAGACACGTGTCTTTGTGTGCAGTCTATGCAGAGGGGAAGCCCAAGGAGTACTTACTCGTGGCTGCCAGTTCTCATACTGCTTCTGTAGATTTGCACCAATGGTTTCCAGAGCTTTCTGAGGACCCATTGACAGAGGATCTAGGAAAGAGAACACAAATGAGCGTTTCTGACCACACCTGAATCACTCAGCTTGACAAGAAGCAGAAATTATTTCCAATTTTATGTGCATTTAAAACTTTGTGTTTCTGTAGAATCCAGATCTACAACCTGGGAGACCAAAGTCTACATCAAAGCATGGACACCACCACCCTTTGCAGAAGAAAGAAGCCAAAATCTTTCCATCCTGTCCCTCTCCAGTGTTCCACTTGCAGGAAAGACTGTTTCATGATGTTTTAATGCAGGTTCCTGCACACATTCCATTTCAAATTCACAAACACTGCATTCTTCATGGAAAAATGCATCCCCAGATTCTTCACTCTAGTACAAATTAAACACCATTAAAGACTGTCAAACTTGGAAGATTTCTCTCGCTAAGGTAGTAAATACGATTGGGTTTTGAAAGACAGGAGAGGCATTGCATTTGTTTCTTTCATAAGGAAAAAAAAAGGCTTCTATAGTAAATAATGACAAAAATTTAAACTGGTTAAATATTTGATGATAAATATATTTTCTTGATGAATGCAGAATCCTGCCTCATTTGCTTCCATTGCTGCCTGCTCCAGAGAGCACACTTCAGTTGGAGTTTGAGAAGTTAATTGTGTCACTAGGTAATTACCCCCCCATCCATCTGTACCAGCACAGCTTCATCTTGTGTGCTTTATCCAAACACCATGGCCATGTAACTGGCACTAGTAACAAGCTTCAAAGAAACCAGAAGCTAATATTTTGCTATTTTATATAAATAATTCTATTAACCAAATCAGTGAGTTATTCAAGGCCAAGCTGGATGAGGCTTGCAGCAACCTGGTCTAGTGGAAGGTATCCCTGGAGGTGATGGCTCAGACCTCAAAAGCCTGCTGTGAGTTAATATGCCATTAGCTACTGCTCAAATTAAAAAGGAAACAGAAAAATAGCATAAAGACATCAGATTTCTTTTTTGAGTCCTTCAAAAGGACCGAACTGAACTTCAGAAAAAGAAGTTTAAAACACTTCACATACACTTTGCCAGCAGAGGAACGCAGTATGGAGACCCTGGGGTGCCTCCAGAGCAATTAGTGTTATTAACAACACCATTTTGTATAAAAATAAAGTTCCCTGGTGCCATTCCAAGAGCCAAACAGTGGAAATAAATTATTTTCCTAAATATAGCTCGTGCACCAGAGTCATGACGTGAGCCCTCAGCCTCCCGTGTTGAGCACACACGTAAGGCCCAAAGCCCTGCAGACACCAGCCAGGACACTGTCAGTGCAGTCACGGCATGAGGCTCCCCCGGTGCCTTCCCTGCGCCAGGCTGACACCGTAGCACAGATGTCAGCTCAGGCTTCATTCTGGAGAAAAACAAACCACTTGAGATACTCTAAGGGTGCCTCTGGAAGGGACAGCAAGGTGCAGTGTTCACACAAGGGAGATCTCAGCTTGGCTGTACACAGCAGCAACTGCAACCAGAACAATCACCACAGTTCCTTACCCATGTGGCAAAGACGTTCCCACCATCCTCACCTTTAGCTGCTCTGGAGAACGTTGTAC
>JANHGB010012270.1:0-17920 GCA_026283785.1 Coracopsis vasa | reverse complement strand
CACAGGTTGCCCAGAGAAGCTGTGGCTGCCCCATCCCTGGCAGTGTTCAAGGCCAGGCTGGACAGGGCTTGGAGCAATGTGCTGTAATGAAAGGTGTCCCTGCCCATGACAGCAGTTGGAACTGGATGAGCTCTAAGGTCCCTTCCACCCAAACCATTCTGTGGCTGAGGCACTGGAGACGTTCCATCTGAGGTGACTCCAGGTTTACCAGTGTTAAAGTTACTTGTTTTAGTTTGACTAATCTGTGAGGAAAGTGATGAATGTATAGTGGTTCTGAGTTCTACAATGTTGAATGTATAAATGAAGGCATATTTAAAATAAATTAAATTTAATCATTAACAAAAGGGCCATCGCTGGTTTTTGCTTGTGTAGCTGAATAGAACTGCTGCAAGACGGCAGACCCTTCTTAAGAGCTTTGCAAAGAACAATTGTTGCTCAAGCATTTTTATTTTGTCAGTAACCTGAAGAGAAAAGAAAGTTTGGTAGCTGCTGAAGTTTCTCGGATTTATCTTGTCTCTTATAACAATGACAAAATGAGAAAGGAGGCTCAGAAGGATGTAGGAAAATACTCACCTGTTAAGATATCTGCCTCATGATAAATGAATTAATTTGTACTTTTAGATTCACTGCATCAGCTCCATTTCTATAGTTCCTTTCATCCAAATGTGTACTCCCTAAGTGCAATCCAGATTTACTCAATGGATATATAAATGATGTATAGAACATATTAGCATTTCTTTAACAGTACAAAGCAGCTCTACCTAAATGCATGGCAGGAAGTGACTTGTTAATTTTCATTGTTCACATGTAGATTACATCTCCACTGAACCAAACGTTGTCTGCGCACATGTTCTTTGCAGGAGAATTTGGAGTTAGAGCAGCAACTACTTCTGCCCACAGTCCCCAAAGCAGCACAAAACTGAGCTGATGAGAGAGTACAGGTGTTACTGATGCAAAATTTAGGGAATGGTTAGAAGATTCCCAAATGACTGGGAAAACAATTACCAAGACCATGAGCCTGCAAGCTTAAGGGCATTTAAATTGCCACCAAATAGCTCAGGGAAGATTTACATATGTTATAAGGCTACTCCAGTTGCATTTTCTTCTGCTTTCCAGTGAAGCATTGGATAAAGGACAAGCTGTCTGCCAGAATGGTCGAATAATTTATTTCACAGAAGCATTTGCTTACAGAATTCATTCACTGTATTTACATAGGGTTTTCTTATGTACTCATAGTGTCTAAGTTAATGGGTCTTTCTATACGTAAAAACACCTGATAAACAATTATAAAAATGCATAAGAATCCAATCTGAAAATTTCTCCAGTAGCTAGTTATGCTGCATATTTTACTAAATCTCTTTGCAGGTTGTTTCTGTCATTGGTGTTGCTACATGTGACGTAAAAGGACACTGTAGGGCTGGTTATCCATCAAACAAATGTCATGACAGTATTTGTTATGAACTAAAGAGAAAAACCCAAAGGTTTTACTCACTTAACAATGTAAGTGCAACAGGGAAATTGAAAAATAAGGGATAGACTCATGAATTAGAATTGTGTACCTTATTTCATCTTTTCTGTTGCTGCTAGCATGATCACAGTTGGTGGTCCTAAAATGACGATTTTTTGTGCGCTTTATTTTAAAGGATGAAAACATTCTATTTAATTCCACCAAAGAGAAACACATTTCAGAATTTAACATTCTGTTATTAAACTCTTTAATTTAAAAAATCCTATTTTTTAAAGATTATTGTGAAGGATAATGTGTTTTATTACAGTTCTAAGCTAATGCTATTTGGAACTGTTGTATGAACCCTGGCATAATAACATTTGTTTCACTTGCAGGATTTAGCTAGAGAAAAATGTTATATTTGCTAGATGCTTTATAGCAAGAAATAGGTATTACCAATATTTGCATACTGTATACTGCTAATTGCTGCTGGTTGGTAGCTGGTCCCATTTACAATAGAGATTATGTGCTCAAAGACGGGAAGCACTGATCCATTGTAAAGATGCTACTTACACTCCAGACTGTTCCAGTCTGTCTCATTATGCTTCAGTTAAACTGTTTTTCATATTTTTTTAAAGGACTGAGATTAAAAGCTCTAAAGAGGCTGGAGACTGCTTTTGGTGAATATCAGCTGTCTTCCAGACTTTGGATCCCTAGAGAGCCATGTTGGGTTATTAAAAACATCTTTGAACTCGAGGCATTCCAAAATATTAACTTTCATAAAATCAAAACCTTCAAAATAACCTATTTCTTTAAAGATTATGTGAAGAGTAATGAATTTTAGTCCAATTCTATATGCATAGTTTAAGTTAGAAGTACTGAGAGAGTAGAAACCCGGTCTTTTTGTTATTATTTCATCACCCCTTCCCAACTGGACCAGACAGGCCAGATGTCAATGAAAGTGGAAGCTGTTTCAATTTTTAAACCCTCAAAGGCTAGGTTTGCTTATTATCACCATAGATCTGTTCACTACATCCACTGTGTCAATTTTTTCTTGAGTTCTACTTACATCTAAAGTGTGATGATGTTGATTATACTCAGACATGGAGGTTGAAGCTAAGCAGCTAAATTTAGGCAGTACAAATGGATGTACACTGTCTTCTGAAATTCTTTCCAAATTCAGTTTACAGAGTCTCTTGTGTGAGATGTGTCCAAATCATAGCTTTTAATTTACCTTTGACATGTCTACACTGCAACTGAGGAGAAACAAATTTGGACAAAGTGTATGACTTGTGTTTTGGGCCCCATTAAAGGAGTTTTCTAGCATATGCACGCTGCCCTACCTCACCAGTCTCATAGGACAGTCCAGCATTGTAGAAGAAAGGTATAGCCTTGAGGAGAAAAGGTGCTATAGCTCCCTGTGATATTTATTCTAAGACCCACTTGAAGGTGAATAGAGCTGCTATTGTCTTGTCACAAAATGAATGGGTGAGGGTTACTTAAAGAATGACCATCAAAGATATTAGCAAGAGCAGTTTTAATATGATTACATTATAAAGGCGTGACTTAACAGACCTACAGAGCTTTCTGTTGTGAGACTGTGGGATGCTAGACTTTTCCTGCTGTATCCATACCCTGGAAATGAATGGTAAAATGAGGTACTTAGAAAGATAGTGGCAAGATAACTTACTATTTGGATGCAAGCAGATTGGAACAATCAGAAGCTATTCTTTTCACTTGTTTGGTTTAGATATTTCTGGAAGGTTCATTTGTTCGTGATGATCTCTTTTATACTGAATGATCCAAATTAAATGAAGCTAAAGGAGCCATCTGATGCACACCAAAGGCTCTGCCCAGAGTTAATGATACATATATGCATATACTTGTGGGTTTGTCTGTTTGTGTTTTTATCAGACACTCTGGGTAAGATCTCATACCTCATGAAAAGTATGCTATGTGCTTCAGTTATCTCCATCCCTCTTATAGGTAGCCCCTGTATAACAGAAGCAGAGCTATATGCAATAACAGTACAATTACTGAGAAGCAGCAGTTCTTAGGAGCATTGTTGACTTTATGTGACTGCATCAGGGATGGAAAGTACTGTATATTGGATCTTCTATGGCTGTTTATTGACCGGGCATTTTGAGAGGCTGTGGGAAGTCAGAATGGCCACAGCTACTTTCCACACTCTGCCACTGCTGATTTGCTTTCCAAGTCTGGGAGCATCTCTCAGTTGAATGCTAAAGAGCCAAAAGCCTTATGAAATGGGTGAGATATTACATACTGTCTGAAACCAGTGCTGACAAAGACGAATTTTGCAGAGCAAGTCTAAAGAATTTGGGACAACTCGTATCCAAATGGTGGTACATATTACAGTACACAATCTAGACAGTGTATTGTAGTGTCTTTTTATCTCTTTTTCCCCAGAAATGCTTTTATTCTAAGCAAAAAAAAAAAAAAATACTTAGGTCAAGGACAATGTATCCATTGATTATTCTTGCATAGTCCTGAAGGGAGCAGGTGGTTTGCAAAATACAGACGTAATCAGACCTGTTGAGCTAGATCAGAACTGGTATCACAGGGCTGTAACCCAGGCACTTGCCTAAGAAAGGAAGAATCTTATGATTAAAGCCGAGATACAAGTGCTAATTAGGGTCTGAAGAAGCAGACTACACCAAAAAATGAAGTTTTGTTAGACTAAGAGGGAGACAAAGCTGTGTTTTGCCTGCTAACTGATCAGGGGGGTTAAGAATAAACTGCTTTTGCCTCATATATTTTCTTTTTTCTTCAACTTAGAAGAAGGTGTATGTTCTTCCTCAATTCCTGTGGTTCTGTTTTAGACACGTACTTCACCATGTAAAAAGTTAGGACCATCATCTGGAAGATAATAGGTGTTACCATATGTAACAATTGCCTTTTATCAGTATGAGGGCTTGGACTTGCTTAAGAATAGCAGTTCTGGAAAGGAATGGGGAACCAATTTACCTTTCCAGATCCCTTGAGGGAAGCCTGATGAAAACATTAAGTGACTGACTTTCAGGCTGTGCAGTGTCAAGTGCATGTATTTAGGGTTTGCCAGGAGACCACATACAGAAACAAGAATTTCCTTAGGTACTCAGGTGGGTATTACCTGGTTATCAAAGATGAAACATTTTGTTTAGTTGAGAGGATACAGGATGTCTTGATACCTAAGAAGCATCAAAAAACATGGCACATTTTCTTCTTGTAGCCATCTGATTCCAAGTTCTTGACTTACACTGAATGTGAATAGGATGTTTTAAATCTTGCCACAGGTCAGGATTTCAGTGCATTAACCTGGATATGTTTAGGAGAGTTTATGAGAGCACATGCTTCATGGCTGTTTAAGGACACTCTTATCAGGTTCTGATTGCTGCAACACAAATATTGCATCACCTATTGTGTCTGAAATAATCTTCTGTGCTTATTCAGGGAGTGAGAAAGGAATAGTGGAACTTTTGCCACAGTAGTTCATATTCAGAATTAAATCATGGCATAGAGAAAACACGGAAGGTAGCTGTTATTAAGCAAAAAGAAAAGATGGAAATAGGAGATATATTTACCTAAAAAATTAAGAGCAATTTCTTTCTCTTGAACATAAAAGGCATACTGTTATTACAGACCTGAATCAAGGACATACTTTTATTCTTCTGATCAAAACCACTAAATAGCTAAGGGAACCTCACTGAATAACTCTTCTGTAAGTTTTGGCACAGGTCCCACTGTTTGCTGAGAAAAGACTTTAGGAATTTAAAACCTAAATAACAATGCTTTGGAAAGGGATTAGACGGATAATAGCTTGAGGTATACTCGGCCTGGAACGAAGTAAAGGACGGCTATTGAAGGATTTTGAAAGGAAGAAAATAGGAAAGAAATGGATATTATGTTTTGATTGGGGTAAAGAAAGACTGTAGCCCAAGGCTAAGAAATTCATATATTTAATGCAAGAGAATTTGAATTTGAAAAGGAGCAAAGAAAGAATTTGGAAGCATACACTCGGGGTAAAACGCATATATGGATAAATATCCTTGTGCATTACTCAGTAGAGTTAGGTGACTGTTCAGTACTCACAAGCAAGTAATTTCATGTTAATATGACACAGTTCCTCCAGGTCCTCAGTTCTGTGCATACTTGACCAAAGTTATTGTTTTTTCCTTTCAGCTAAGCCAAATTATATATGGAAAAAAGAAAATGCAGGGATTTAATGCTCCTGACCTGAATTTTTATTGTAGCCAACACTTTCTTCCTGCTTCACAACACACTGCGCTAGGTTTTAGATATATTCAAATGTCTTCAAACAGTGTAACTTCTTTACCCCTCTGGTGGGAATCTGCAGAAATGCAGACGATGCAGAAGTACCCTGCACCAGATACTTGTCAGCCCAACTGTCCTCGAAACAGACCATTTTTCCTCTTCTAAGCCCTTGTCTCATGAGTTTTGTTTGTGTTGATTGTGTTTCTTCTTTGTTCCCAGTGTTATAAAGTTGCTCTGAAAACTCACAACACCACATAGAAAAGGGCCTTTTGTGTGTAATAAAGATAGAACAATCATATGTCATAGAATCACAGACTGGTTTGGGTTGGAAGGGACCTTAAAGCTCATCCAGTTTCAATCCCCTGCCACAGGCAGGGACACCTTCCACTAGACGAGATTGCTCCAAGCCCTGTCCAATCTGGCCTTGAACACTGCCAGGAATGGGGCAGACACAGCTTCTCTGGGCAACCTGTGCCAGCACCTCAGCACTCTCACAGGGAAGAGCTCCTGCCTAAGATCTCATCTCAGTCTCCTATCTGGCAGGTTAAAGCCATTCCCCCTTGTGCTGTCCCTGCAGGCCTTTGTCCAAAGCCCTTCTCCAGGTTTCTTGTAGCCCGTTTGGGCACTGGAAGCTGCTCTAAGGTCTCACCTTAAGGAGCCTTCTCTTCTCCAGGCTGAACCAGCCCAGTTCTCTCAGCCTGTCTCTAGAGCAGAGGTGCTCCAGCCCTTGTAGCATCTTTGTGGCCTCAAATAAAGGGAATGCTTATTTTCACTGTTCATCAGAAGTTTCATTTTGAGAGGAGTCCACAGTCCCCTGTCTTAAGATAAAGCAAAGGTATCACTGATCTAAGATTAAGCAACTGTCATTTACCAAGCTATCTGGCTTCCAACAGCTGTCCTAACCAAGGAAGAAGAACTTCAGAGAAGGCTCTTCCCACACTCATAGAAGCCAGATCCTTGTGTTGAGCCCCGAAACCCTACACAGAGCCACAGGGGCAGCACTTTCTCAATCTTGTGGCTGTTCTGTAAGACTCAGCTACTCTCGGCTAAACAATAGAGGAGGTGAAACAAAGCAGTATCTCTGCAATAAGAAGGTATACAAGTTATGGTAACTGCCTCAGGTGGCTATAGATACTTCAGACAGATATTTACCAGCCATCCTATGGTCTCAAGAGTCATAGTAACATGACAGAATATAACATAAAACAAATCCTAGGTTGTTTTACTGAGTACTCTTTGCAGTCTCCATTTATAAGATGATATCCCTGACCTTCACTTTTAAAAATACTCTTGTATTTGGCTGTATTAAGTGCACATATGGATTCATTTTAAAAATACAGCAATATTTTTTTTCCTTTTATAAGTTTTCACAAAGAGGTACAAGAAGAGAAATGTGATAAAACCCAGTTAAAGGTTGCAAATATTTAGAGGTTCCAGAAAAGACCAGATAAGGCTCAAAGTACTTTAGTTTGCCTGTGTCAAGAAGTAAACATTTGAATCTCATATGAAACTAAAAGTTAACATTTAATGTTTTTTGCTCTGAAAATCAGACCGCAGCTCTAGACAACTGTATCCAGAGTCTTGACAATGAATAATGCTCTTTGGATGCCTTGACAATGAATAATGCCCTGTGGATGCCCTAATCACATTGTAGGCTTGTGAAAATCAGTGACAGGCCTAAATTTAAGAAAAAAACAAACCCACCTTACCCTCCAATTCAGACTTAAGATCTTTGCTACTAATTTGTCTTGTCAGTGTTCCAAACCCATCTCACTTTGAGAAAAAATTCAGACTACCTTTTAATTCCCTAAAATATTTCTGCTTGCCTTTGCCTATCTCTCTAGCACTCTGCAATATTATCTGCTGGTATAGATATTTAGAACTTATCTTAAAAATGGATGTAGTAGTTTAAAAACCTTCTTCTTCTCCAAAGGAGAATGGACTAATAGTAAGAACGTCAAATAGGATCTGCTCCGTGGCTAAAGCATTGCAATATTTATATTAACACTGTATTTCCAAGGAGCTGGCAGCAGAATAGAATTGTGGCAGGAGAGCAAAGAATAGACATGCTTCAGAGAAAATTAGCATGTAACAATAGGTGCTAGGCATAAAAAAAAAGGTAAATGATGTTAAGATAAAGTTAAAAAGAAATACCATTATTACAAGGTTAAGGATTGAATAATATCTCAGGAAACATTTTGGAAAAGTAATCTAAGGTCAGAGACACTGAATAACAGAAAAAGTTACTTTATGTAAGCAGTAAATAGAAATGTAAGCAGTAAGTAGAAAACTGTAAGTTTTACACTTAAAGAATTTACACTTATAGTACTTACAGAAAACTGCAAGTAGTGAGTAGAAATTTTAGTAGCTAGAATTAAGTAACAGTGAAAACTCAATTCATCCTTCAGCATCTAGGTTTTTGGAATATGCCCAGATTTGCACCCAGTCAAGAGCCTACACAAGAACTGGAAGATTTTAAGAGCTATAAAAAAAACCTCCCTCTAGGTAGATTTAATGAATAATAAATAGAGTTGGACACAGATTTGGTTCTCTTGAAAACTGAAAACCCAAGAGCTTGGTGGCGTGTTCATGTCTACATATACAAAAAGCTTATGGAAGAATATCAAGAATAGCTGTACTTACTATCTGTATAATAAACTGCACATAAAAGGAGAGTTTTGATGCCCTTTGGTAATGTTGTGAGCACCACTCACTGGGTAAAACAAACAGAAAATGCAACAAAAAGACATAGAGAAAGTAAGAGAAAGGATGGTAATCTGACTCGGAAAAGGTTAAGTAGGAAAGCAAACGAACTGCTGAACTGTCCTGCTTGGAAAGAGGGAACAAAAACATTGCCTCTTGTTGTTTGTTTCCTTCTATGGTCAGGTTCAGGTCTCTGCAAATAAACAGGACTGCATTAATGAAATACACAGTGCTAAATAGTTGTCTTCTCCAAGGGGAAAAAACTACAAAATCTGAATTTTTACTGGTTTGTCTATCAAACAGTAATGATATTTTTCTCAGTGTGGAATAGAATTCATGTAGTTTCTTTTTTCTAATACAACTGTCATGTCAAAAGCTTCTGCTCTTAGTAGAAATATTCACCCCTGAGAATATATGGGGCTTTGGTGTTTATAAAACCAAAAGTAGTAGTAAAAGAAAAGAAAGAATATTTCCTAACTGCAAAAATGTCATAGCCAGAGAGAAAAGTCTGAGAGCAGTTAGGAAGCCATACTCCAGGCAGGAATGCTGCCCTGATCAAATGTGAAGAAATGGGCAAGGCTGGGCAGCTGTACAGCTAGTTCTACTTCAAGCAATATCCCAGTGCATGTGTGGTGAAATTATAGAGGCAGAGACAAGGAAGGAGAAGAGCTACAGACTCCTCAGGTGTATCCTGAATAGCTGTGACACATTACAATTGTGAGCCCTAAGACCATGTTCATCACTTATACATTGCAGGGCCATGGGCTTCATTTTTTAGGATAGATAACGAGAAGATGGAAATGAGCAAGAAACCCTGAAACATTAGGGAGTAAGGGATAATCTGAGCCCACAAAATAAACAGTAAGAAATACAACCCAGTCCTGGATAAAGAAAGAATCACAAACTACTGTATTATCCTGTGAATGATGTTTGACACCAATAACCCAGCACTTGGTTTGATAGTGATGGCCAGTTCTGTTCTGGAAGCTGAGAAATCCCTGCTTGCTATAAAATTATCCAAGATGTGTTAATACTTGAACTCTTACTCCAAGCTAAGTGGCATGCTGCTAGGCCTGCTTTTCTTGAAGAAACCGGTTTACATTAATTATTTACTATCAGCAGCAGTTTGTATCTCCTCACTCCCTTTTCTTAACTAGCTTTAAAGTAGCTCAGATATGCCTACACAAGCTAGAAGCACAGTTGTGCATATCTATATATATATCCCAGGTCAAAAGCTATTTCTTTTCCTGTTGGAACAATAACACCATCCCTTTCACAATGGGATGGATTGAAGACTGTGATTTTTGCTTTTCCAGTGAGAGTGCCAGGTCTCTGATGTCATCCATGGGCTTTGATTGCCTTGACCACCTCACCCGCAGCCCTCACTGTCTGCCAATGGTCTTGTGACCTCTCATGTCCCTGACACCAGGTTGTGTGTGATGATATTATGAAAATAATGGTTTTAAAACACTAATCTACATAAATTATTCCTGGCTATATTTATCAGTGTGTTGGTTTCACCATTGAAAATGTCATATTATGAAAGTACCAAGAAGAATGACTGGGGAATTACATGTCTCAGACTACTTCTTATTGTATGAGTTAGTGTATTTTCCCCAAATATTTTCCCAGTGTTTTCTAATTATGACATGGTGAAAATTATTCTGAAGTAGCTAAACATTTACTTCCTATTTAAGTAAATATTAGAATAGTTCATAGACAACACAAACCAAACTGTAAAGCTATCAAAATGTTTTGTGCATAAACCCCTAGAATCTCTCCTGTGCTAACATAATTGCTGTATTTCCTGTGGTTTAATGCTGACATATATAAAGATAGCAATAGATTTGAGTCTTGTGCTTTTATTTATTTATTTATTTTCCTTTGTTATGTGAGTTCATTCTTTGATATATAGCATGAAGCATCATAACAAAGTAAGGGAAAACAAATAAATTTATAACAATGTTTGTTTAAATATCACCTGTCAACTAAAGGATCACATAGCACTTTAGAATAAGGTATCAAGTGCCTACTGAATAGATACTGAAGTTGACTGGAGTCTTTCCATAGAATTCCCTGTGCTTTGGATCAAGGCTTAAAGAGCTAACTCTGTTAGCAACCTAGTGGAAGAAAACACATTTGGGAAAAGTTAAAAGTAGAAGAGACACCTTAAGAAGTTATAAATGCTTAATCAATAATTGAATAGTAGAATATAGGCATAGAACCGAAAACTATTTTCAGGCTGGAATCATGTACTTAAGGCGCATGTTGCCAATCATCAGTAGCAATCATTTAATGACTTATGCAGAAAAGAGTAAATAGTCCTAGTATTGGAAGACTCCTGAGAGAACTAAATGCAGCACAATACAGTGAAGTTAACCTGTTGGTCTTTGGTTTGCCCCTTCATGCGTATATTCATTCATATGTAAGAGTGGGCAATAAAGAAAAAAAAAAAGCAAGACAAATAGAGAAGTTTCTACCTCTTCCACTAAATGAAACTCATCATTATTTATTGACCAACTTGAAGAAGAAAAATCACTGTTCCTCTTGGAGAAAATACATTTGATAATTTGAAAAAATATACTTGAAAATATCTATGAAATATTAAGGACAGCCTGACAAAGAAAGCTTTCTACTCAGCATCCTGTCAAGAGTTATCTGATTCACTGCTCAAATAAGTTTTAAATAATAGCCTTCAGAAACATTCTATTTGATTTACAGTCGTTTCCTTTTTTTTATTTTTTTTAAATCTTTAAAAATCAATAACATATTGATATCCTTTAACATCCCACAGCTCAAAACAGTTCCAGGCATTCTATGAAATGGTCCTAATCTATAAAATATGGTCTTCTTCCTGCAGATCATTGCATCCATGAGTAACTTTATGTACATGAGGGATTATTCCAGGGATTTGCTGGCAGTGTTTTTATCTCTTCCCTTAATCATTCACTGAGTGTGTACATCAAAGGCATTCAGGTAACTTTACCTGTAAGTGTAAGGCAAATGCTCAAATATGAATACTGCATCAGGCTAGTAGTAGCAGGGTGGTTTAGATTTGGGATTAGAAAGAAGTTCTTCCCTGTGAGGGTGGTGAGGCACTGACACAGGTTGCCCAGAGAAGCTGTGGGTGCCCCATCCCTGGCAGTGTTCAAGGCCAGGCTGGACAGGGCTTGGAGCAATGCCAGGGGATTGGAACTGGATGAGCTTTAAGGTCCCTTCCAACCCAAACTATTCTGCTTCTGTGATTCTAAGTTATCAAGATTTGTTAAACAGTGTGTGGGATGTGTAATACCAATAATAGAACAGGTGCAACACCTTTAGAAATCAATTGTGTAGTACTGGGACTATACAGAGTGAGAACAGCTATAAGTGGTTTGCTGGCTTAGAAAGAGAGAGGGTTCTTTAGTAACGCAAGTAGCTGTAAGAGGGGGTTCCCCCTCAGTGCCACAAACTGTCTGGAGGGTACATAGCTGATGCAGTGATGCTGAACTGTGACAATGACTGGGAGTGATAGATGTGATATATAGCTCTTAGTGCCACTGAAAGGTAATTAGGGGAGCTGGCAGGGCTAGAGGGAAGAAAGCTGATATCTATTATGAACATAAAGAAGATGAAAACTTGCTGTCAGAAGGAATATAAGGGCTTCTATCTCCTGTGAGTAAGGAGGGACTTCAAAGCTTTGTGTTAAAGGTAAGAATGTAGTGTCAGAAGGTGGGGGATATCTTGAAGTATGACAATTTGCCATATTTGAGCCTGTTGTCTTGCAGAGAGCTTGTCATTTGCAAATGATGAGCTTGTGGTGTTGGAGCAAGCAATATAGAGACAAGAATATCATTTGTGCCTGAAAAGGTGAATGTTACAGAGTTTCATGGAAAATACTGGCAAAAAGTCCATCATAAGGCTGAATATTGAGATCTCTTTTAAAATTGCTTGGAACTTTAACTGGTTACTATTGCAGTGTCAAATCTCAAGTCAAGTTGCTTCCAACTCTAGATTAAAGGGGGAAGTCTTTATAACTGTGGCGAGGCTTTAATGCTAGATATGTGTATTTTCTTCACTCACATGAAGAAAGCGTACTTAAAGGACTTCAATTACATTTCACAAGGCCACCTATTCTTACCTGGGCATTTATTGTCTGATTGATAAGTACAATGACTTTTCTTTGTACTTGGATTCTGCAGGGAGCAGGCTGTCCTATTAATTGCATTGAGAGCTAGGCAACTAATTAGAAGGTACATGCCGTAAACCTTTGATAAGGTAGGTCTGTCTCTGCGAACAGTTGCTATGCTGCTGGTAACATTGCAACAGAGTGAAGATACAACGTGGATGGTTTTGTACATAAGTAAGGAATCCAAGCTTTTGTCGTGAATGACCTACTAAGTGCTCTGTAACTTAGTTAAGTTACTCAAGCTCATCAGGTCCCAGTTCTTCACTAGCTATTTTCAGTTACCAGTCTGTCTCCTTTTAAGACACAATAGGATAATATTTTCAAGATGTTTAAAGAAATATAGGATCAGACAATTACAAATTAATAGGTGAAAAACAGATACAGAAAGCACTGTATTTTTGTACATTTTCAGTTGATTTCTATAGAGTGTGCATATGCATTCTTCTTGATTAGGTAGGGAAACAAAATACTTTCTTGGGTAAATGTACAGTAGAGGTCCATTTTCATGACCATCTAAATGTCTTTGTTTCTTTCAGTAACACAAATCTCTCTCTACTATATTCTAGCATTCCACAAGCCCAGACTGAAAATAAATCTATCTGCAATTTTCTTTTTGTCTGATATTTCTAGCTCCAAATAGCAAGTAGAAGAGTATATTAAGGGACAGTTTGGTTCTTTGGAGTGATTAAATGTATGTCTGCCGAAACTCACTTGATCTAAACACTAGTCCCCAGGGAGGCCTGTGAGACTTTGAATTTCATTACTGAAGTGAGTCTACACTAAGATGGTTCCTTGCCTCTTACATCTTATTTTCTCACAGTTACACTGGAGAGCAGAACCTGATTTTGTAAAAGAATTTACTTAGTATGTAAAATTCCAGATGTGGAATCAACGAAGATGCTCAGACAGTATTTAATGGTGATTATGAGTGACAGATGAGAAATCAGCTCCCTCTTCTAAACCTGGATTAGCTCAATGAAGCCATTGAATTGTAGGTGTTCACTAACTTCAGAAATGCCAAGTAACTGTGAATTAAACAGGGATCAAGGATAAGTTTGTTTAGGGAAAATATGCCTTTCTAAATAGTCAGCACTAAGGAAAATATTCTTTTAAAAAGCAATTTAAATAGCAGGTTTAAAAATGCAATACATGAGCTTTTTGGGGAAGAACTACCTCAGTGTTTTTTTTATCAAAGAACATACAATACTGTCTGTGTGATTGATGCAGTTGAATACTTTGTGAGCTGTGATCCTAGTGGCTGAGCCATGGCAACGTGCAGACAGGTTAGTATATATGGGTAGCAAGGTACATACAAGAGTATGGATTCTGTCATGGGCAAAATAGCATCAGCTTGAAGAATTTTTTCTGTATCTTACTGCCTCAGGGACCCCTGAGGGAGTGCAGCCATGGATGACCTGAGGAGCAGCAGACAGTGTGGGTCACCCACTGTTGAGCTTTTGGAGGACAATAAGTTGCTTACACCAATATTGCAGTCACCTAGAATTGGTTGTGATCAGCCAGGAGCAGCTCATGCCCTTCTCACACACCAGACACAACTGCAGCTCCTGCTATTTAAACCAGTTCTGACCCAATATACACTTCTAAGCTTTAGCAGGAACTGACAATTTCTTCATAATTTGGGTTGGTTTGCATTTTCATTTTTGGTTTTGGGTTTTTTGGTTTGGTTGTGGGGGTTTTTTTTGTTTTGTTTTTGGTTTTGGTTTTGTTTTGTTTGTTGGTTTTTTTTTAGCTATCTGGTAGAATTTCAGAAAGTTTAATTAGGAAAGTAAATCCCTGCTACAAAATGTCACAGGATAGCTTAACACCAGCAATTAAACAAATTAAAAAGGGATAATGCTGTGTCCTAAAAGCTGACTGTTTCATACCTGAGGCAAACTGAAAGAGGGGAAATTTGGATTAGATATTAGGAAAATTTCTTCACTATGAGGGTGGTGAGGCCCTGGCACAAGTTGAATTCATATGGTTCTATGAATTGATGTCAGAGCTCTTCACACAACATATAGATACAGCAGCAAAAAGTCACAGTAACTTCCTAATATTGAGATTCTCTTTGCATCAGTGCTTGGAAAGACATTTAGATGTGTGGTGTAAGATCCCACCTCTTGGATGCATACAGGTCATGACAGTAAGATAATCATTATATAATCCCAGTCTGGTTTGAGTTGGAAGGGACCTTAGAGCTCATCCAGTTCCAGCTGCCTGTCACAGGCAAGGACACCTTCCACTAGACCAGGTCGCTCCAAGCACCATCAAACCTAGCCTTGAATACTGACAGCGATGGGGCAGTCGCAGTTTCTCTGGGCAGCCTGTGCCAGTGCCTCACCACCCTAACAGGGAAGAGCTTCTGCCTAAGATCTCATCTCAGTCTCCTTTCTGTCAGTTTAAAGCCATTCCTCCTTGTCCTGTCCCTACAGGCCCTTGTCCAAAGTCCCTCTCCAGGTTTCTTGGAGGCCCCCTTTACGTATTGTAAGACTGCTATAATCTGTTGTTATAGATTTTATTTCTCTTTTTCGAGAATGAGATTGATGAAAGTCACAGCTGTGGCTCAGGTGGTAATATTTACTCTGAAGATTTGGCTACCTTTAGTTCTTCCTCATTTTTTTTCCAAAACTGCTACTTCGGCTGCTTTGTCCATGGAGAAAGTAAATTTGGATACAAACCCTGAAATATTAATGAAGACTAAGTGATACAGGGTGTTTGTATTGCTGTAGTCGTTTTAGGTAGATGAGAGGATACATGGGGACAAAGCTGATTTTGGAGTTTTTAACTTTGGAGTAGAGCCTGCACGATGTACAATCTCAACAAGTTAGCTGCACCTATGAATATATGAGAGATTTTTTTTTTTCCAATTAAGATATCTTAATTTTATTGATGTTAAGGTCCTTTCCAAACCTAACTGTTCTACCCACCCATGGCAAGGGGATAGGAACTAGATGATCTTAAGGTCCTTTCCAACCCTAACTATTCTATGATTCTATATTAATTACTGTGCTTGGATGAACAATAGCAGCTTCTTTTCTTTTGAGGGCTGCTTTTTTATACTAGGGAAAATAATCTGGCACATAACTCATGTAGAGTTCAGCCTACTAATTACTCATGAGGAGCCTGGAGACATTAGGATCAAGGTCAGTGTGTATAAAGCAACAGCTTGCTGAAAAGTTATTTGAAAAGCCTGAGGTTAAATATATATAACCAAAATTTTTCTTCTGTGAAATACCAAGCATATTCCTCTTTATTAACAAAAACCACAATCTTTCTGTATATTAATTTTATCAACTGGGCATTTAGGGCTTCCACCCCCGACTTTTTATCCCACTTTCAGAGTTATGTAGATATTTTTACTTTATTCTGCAACATGTGACAATGAATAAACATCCTTACTTGGGATACGGCTTTCTATGAGATGATTGAACAAGAAATTTTGGTTAGCCTGAATTTATTGTTTCTTTGTCACCTTTTCATTCAGGGATATTCTTCCATGAAGTCCTTTGATCCGTAAAACTAAGTATGTCCCTTCCCTCACTATCTGTATGAAATCCTCTAAAAGTCCTAAGTTTTTCTAAACTACACTTAATTCTACAGTGACATTTTGATTATGAAATGTCTTCTGAAGAGAAGAGTACTCTTTTCTAAGACAATTTCCCTCAGTGCTGTACAAACAGCTTAGATACAGGACTATACAGGGTATATACAGCTGTATTGTGGCTTAACAGATGACAATGGATGCAAAATAAATTCTTCTAGCTTAACTCTCAGTGGAAGAGATTTAGGCTGAGATACTTTACCTGTCATTTGCAATGAGTCAAAATAATTCTGCTCAGTTGTACTCAGTAATTCATTAAAACATGGTAAAACCTCCACAAATCTAAGCCCTCAGTAACTTGCTGCTCAGAACACCTCAGTCCAGGTGCTCATATTTCTAGGATAATGATCAAGCCAATATAGTCACAGGATTAATCTCATGTGGCTCCATCTGTGAGGGAATGAAGATGCTTATATGTATCTTCAAGGGTTGATAAATATAATTTTTATATCAGTATTAAAGGCCAAAAGAAAAGCTTATACTATCTTGGCATTATGACTTTCTTAAAGCAGCATATGCCACATACAGGAAACCAGTCCAGGTTTGTGTTTGAACAGATAGCAGAAACAGAGATGTTTCATTAGGAATTTGCAGATGATACCAAGTTGGGTGGGAGTCTTGATCAGCTGAAGGATAGGAAGACTCTGCAGAGGGATATGGAGAGGCTGGATCAGTGGGCTGTGGCCAGTAGTATGAGGTTCAGCAAGGCAAAGTGCTGCGTCCTGCATTTGGGCCGCAACAACCCCATGCAATGCTAAAGGCTTGGGGAAGAGGGGCTGGAAAGCTGTTCATGGAAAAGGACCTGGGGATGCTGATTGACATTGCTGAATACGAGCCAGCTTGTGCTCAGGTAGCCAAGAAGACCAACAGCATCCTGACCTGTATCATAGTGTGGCCAGCAGGGCCAGGGCAGTGATTGTCCCCCTGTACTGGGCACTGGAGAGGTTGCACCTCAAATCCTGTGTTCAGTTCTGGACCCCTTAGTACAAGAGAGACATTGAGGTGCTGGAGCTGGTGAAGGATCTGGAGCACAAGTGTGATGAGGAAAAGCTGAGGGACCTGGGGGATTTAGTCTGGAAAAGAGAAGGCTCAGGGGGACCTTATCGCTGTCTACAACTACCTGAAAGGAGGATGGAGCCAGGAGGTGGCTGGTCTCTGCTCCCAAGGAACAAGTGATAGGACAAGAGGAAACGGCCTCAAGCTGCACCAGAGGAGTTTAGACTCAAAGAAACAATTTATTCCCAAAGGGTGTTCAGGCATTGGAACAGGCTTCCCAGGGCAGTGGTGGAGTCACCGTCCCTGGAAGTGTTCACAAAATGTGTAGAGAAAGCCTTCAGTGACATAGTTTAGTGGTGGCCTTTGCAGTGCTGGGGTAATGGTTGGACGCAGTGATCTTTTCCAACTTATTTGATTCTATGATTCTAAGTTACCCTGGAAGTAAGAAGAAGCAGTAGTAAGAAGATCATTAAAAGTTGGTTTTGGTTTTTTTTCCTAGAAGAAAAGAAATACAAGTAAGTCCTAAGACTGCCTCATTAGGACAGCTTAACATTAGCTATTAATACCTATGAGGGTGATGAGGCTCTGGCACAGGTTGCCCAGAGAAGCTATGGGTGCCCCATTCCTGGCAATATTCAAGGCCAGGTTGGACTGGGCTTGGAGCAACCTGGTCTAGTGGAAGGTGTCCCTGCCCATGGCAGGGGGTTGGAACTAGATGAGCTTTAAGGTC
>JANHGB010012269.1:1145-19081 GCA_026283785.1 Coracopsis vasa | reverse complement strand
GTTAACTAAAGACATTTAAACATCTGGATGCCAGCACACTGAGATACCAAAAATCAGGTTGAAGTTCCTAAAACATTGCATTTTTCAGACTTAAACTCTGATAATCAGAACATTTGCTGACATTACGTAAATACTATGATGAATATTCACTGGTATGCAAATTAGGGAAGCCAACATTTGCATTCAAGTTCTACATTTCTGCATTTCTATCATGGATATGTATTATTTTGCTGATTTTGCAAACTGAAACCATTTGTTACATTTTATTAGTAGTAATCATACAGGACTGCAAAGTTTGTGAGGAAGCTAGTGCATAGATCATCAATAATACTGCTGTACTCAGAAAATATAGTTTTGTCTGATTAATAGCAAACAGGCAAGCCCCAGCCTAGCAGATGCAAAACTTAGTTCTAAAGCAAAGCACTTTTGTATTTGTCAGATGAGCAGATTTAATGTGGGAATATAGAAAGGCAATAAATACAGACCTCCAAGACATTTTATGAGATTTTTTCATTAATATGTGCTGAAAGGGAATATTTTCTCAGCACCTGGTGTGTTGCTCATTTTCCCGACTCCTAGACAAATGGCAAATATTTTACTGTTTAGAAAAGTATTAGTCCAAAGCATCCCTAGCGACTTTTTCTTCATTCGATGTAAGCAGAGTTCCTATGCTCAGAACGTTACTCGTAGGTTCTGAGTTGCAATTCCCAAAACAATAAGGAAAGCAGAGCCAGAAATAGCAAGAAATGTTACGCTGTGAACCTGCAGGTCATCGGTTTTCACCAAAGGCACTCAAAACTCTGAACTTCCCTGTGCTGTTAGGGAATATGAAGTAAAGGAGTAAGCCTGCAACACAGGCCAGAAGTCTTTGCTATAAAGTCCCCAAAACATGGGCGATTGTGTTAGGAACATAATTATTCTTTTAAAGGTTATATAGTAATTACATCTGTGATTTTATTTGAATATAGATTAATTCACTTTGCTGAGATACATGAGAAGACAGAGATCCCTGGAGTTCCCTAAGAACTGTGAGAAGAATTTTAATTGCAAAATTCTGTGGAGATGTTTCTTCCTGCAGAAACAATAAAATATTGAAAAGCCACTACATACTTGTTTAGAAGGATATAAAATGTTTGCCCCAAGACAGCCAGTTTGGTGGATATAAATGCAAAAAATATGTAAGTTTTTCTAAGCAGGTTTTTTTCAGTGCATGGAAAGCCAAAATTACCAGTCTCAATTATCCTAATAAACAAGATGGATATACTGGCAGAAAAAAGAAACAATCTGTTTTCATGAGAAATACAATTCTTGCTTTGAGAAGCTAGAAAGATAATCCAGATTAGGTAGTCCCATTCTTAAATTAAATAGAATCCATAATTACAAGTTGTCTCAGTATTTCGGTAAATCACAATAAATATTTCATTGTTGATACATCTATCTCTAGCAGTAAAATCTGTAACATTTGACCATCAAAATTAAGAAGAAAGTTAAAATTGTTTGTTTTCAGTTAGACAGTTATCCTCCAGTGTAGGGTCAGCAGACATTGTAAGGAGAGAAAACTAGCCAACACGTATTTCATGTCTTAAATGGAATTAATGCTTTTCTTTCTTAAATTAATCTAGGAAATCCCCTGAAAGAGAAACAAGACACTTTGACAGCACATTTTTAAAGATTCATTTTAAGTCCAGTGCATTGCAAATCATAGAATCACAGACTGGTTTGGGTTGGAACAGACCTTAAACCTCATCCATTTCCAACCCCCTGCAATGGGCAGGGACAGCTTTCACTAGAGCGGGTTGCTCCAAGCCCCATCCAACCTGGTCTTGAACACTGCCAGGGATGGAGCCAATGAAGAGACAAATAGTCGGATCTCCAGTGCACGGGGGTCAAGCAGTAAAAGAATTTCCAAAGCCCTGTACAGTAAGTTAACTTGTCATGACTGAAGACACAGAAATTTTGTATGTTATCTTGTTTAGTTAGTTGGTTTTTCCCTGTGGTTTTGGTTTTTTTTTCTAGATGGCCTGCTAGGACAATGATCACATGTAGCTGTTCCTGTCCTGAACAGAGGAAGAATGACAGACAGGTCTTTTCTATTATAAAAGAAGAAAATTCTTTTCCTCTGCAGTGGCAAATACCTTTCTTCCTCCTTTGAAAACAAGAGCTGGCTAGGATTTCCCATGCATGACAGCCTATGGAAAAGGACTTGCTCTTTCTAAAATACGTCAAGTAGTTCTTCAGACATCCAAGTAACAAAAAAACAATGCTCAATCTGTTAACAATCTCATTCTCATTGAATACTCCATTCGCAACACTGGAGTTGCCCAAAATGTGTCTAAATGAAATAGCAATTAGCTTTTAGTTCTGATCATTTTGTTCTTCTACCCAACATGGGTCAGTTAGTTACCATAGAGATTTATACTTATGTGGCCTGCAGATGGGACTCAGAGATGGCTAGAGTTTCCATTTCAGCCACATCTCTGTAGGGCACCAGAATAATTAAAAATCTGCTAAAAAAGAAAGTTCATCTGAAACACTAAGAAAAAAAAAAAACAGTTAAAAGGAAAATTGCTGTGGGGGAAAGGACTTCTTTGAAACTCTGGGATGAAAGACTTCTTTCACCAAGACAAGATGTCCTGGCCAAACCCTGAATGTCTCCTCTAGAGGTCAACACACTGTGAACATTCGGTGTCTCATGTGGATCAGAGTGCAGCACAGAGCAGGGACTGGTCCATTCATCAGCTGAACTGAAAGTGTTCAGTGCTTTATAGCTGAACCACACACCAGTGCTGTACCCTTATACCATATAGCAATTGATTCCAGCTGCCTCCGCCTATAGCTCTATGTAACTATTCAAAGAGTACACTAAAACACTAAAAATACTGTTCTAGTCAATGCCATATGAAGAATATATTAAAAATAGTTGGCAGGAAATATCATCCTTACCTGATGAGATTTTTCTCAAGGACTTTTCACCAGCTTTCAGAAAAGCCTGAAAAAGAGCAAACACATTGTGGGAGCGTGCTGTAAGGAATCAAAGAGAAAGGAGACTTCAGGGGTTTGATTAGCCTCCTAATTTTAGGTAGGATTGAGTTTTGGTTACCCTTCCAGAATCATGTATATAAGTATTCATTCATATGATACACTTGCCACAGAATTTGTACTACGCCTTCTAAATGGAACAGCTTTGTGCACAGTTTCTTTTAGGCACCACCTGAGAGTCTTTGTTAGAAGTTCTTTTCTGCAGTGTGTTCAAAAAAAAATTTGGCTGCATGGTGTTTCACCTTATGGTGTGAATATTTCATTCAGGTAAGTAACCTGGGCTTCAGAGAGAGTGAAGAGTGCACAGTGCTTGGAAAACACATGGGCTTTTCCTCTGCAAAAGAAAGGTAATGAAAAGTAGTATCTGTGTCCCACAGGCTGGACTATGTAGTACATATTGCCATATTTTTATTGAAGTCATAGTCGTAAACTTCATGTAGCATCACTTATATTAACATATCACAAAAAGCTGTACAGACTGAACAACATGTAGGGAATTAAACAAATCATACTAACAGTAACAGAAGCAAGTCAATCAAATATTTATAGAGTCAAATATAAGAGCTGGATGAGTAGATAATGCTATTCTCTATGCACACAGTGTCTTTCACCTCACAATTGCAACTGAGAAACTGAGGAAAGGGCACTTTATTCCTTTCACTCTAGAAGAACTCAGTCAGAAATGAAATCCATATTTGTTACAGCCAGTGCTTCTAACTGGTGTATTGCATTGACTTGAAGTTAAAGCAGAAGAGAGGAGGGAAAAAAGTAGCTGAGGAGATAAAAGCATAGAAAAACCAGGGGATTTTCACCTGGAATATGAACAAAGCTATTGAATCAATTAGGTAGAGAGGCACAAAGCAGAATCTTGGAGAAAAAGCCTGATGTATTTGACTTTCTTGGGGAGAAGATGAAAAAAACAGAGTACCAGAATCCCAGAACTCCAGAAATGTTAATTGGCTATCTTGAGGAGCAGGAGTCAGTGTGGCATCCCTGCAAAAACCCATAGCTCAGGTGATTTGCTTTGAACCACAGCCACACCAAAAGGACTCATTACGTGGAGCCTAATGCATCTTTACTGGGTTTTATTTCTGAGATTATGGTGATACAATTATTATGAATTCCTGCTTGTACAGTATTTGGGCAATGTAAATCACACTTTCTTTATAAGTCACATGCATTATTAATGGCATCACCCTCATGAAACTAAACATCTTTATTCTACTGGGCAAAGTGTGTAGAAATTACTAACTAAAATAGATTAGCATTTCTGTAACAGAACAACATGGTTCTTCTTCTTTTTTGAAATGAGGCCAGGAAGTAATCTCAGGTGGAGCTGAACTACATGACACGGGAGGCTGAATATTATTTCTGCTACTGTGCTTTGTCTGTATGCAAGAGAGACAAAAAGTGCCATTACCTCCACTTGTGCATGAAATCCTATTCAGAATGTTTCAGTGATATGATAGGAAGGGTAAACCTGCTACCTGGGATTGCTTAATGAACATTGTAATTAGCAGCACCAATTAACTAATTGTTAACCTGTCAGGAGATAGTGCAGAAGCAGTGAGCCTGTCTGCCTGTGTTGTCTTCAGTGGTGTTTTAAAGCTGGGGGAGTCTTGCAGCATATTAGGGCCTCATGGATTTGAAACTTATGGCTTGATATTTTTCCTAATGCATCTATACTAAATGGGCTATCAGCACTGCCTTGAAAAATGTCCAACAGAGCAAACAGAAATTAGCTGTTTGCCAACCCTGACAATACTTCTGATCCACGTAGAGTTTTTCCTTCCTACCTCCTAGCTTTAGGTGAGGAGGAACTGTTGGAAGGTCCAGCCCAGGCAGAGGTTCTCCTAGGCCCTCTGATCTTTGTTTCTTCTTAGACCAAAGTCCAAATGTTATAAATGCAGTGTAAATGTAAATGCTTGTCAGCATTCTTGTAACAGATGGGTTTACTTTAACTACAGCTAAGCACAAGCAAATTTCACAGTAGCAACTGCCATAATACGTAGCAGTCTGGACCTTTGCCATGAAGAAATTAAAGAAAACAGCTCTGTAGGAGAAAATCATTGGGCTCCCACCTTACTTCCTTCAGATTTGAAGAAAAATGCAGATTTCTTTCTGAATGAATAAACCATAAAATGCTAGATGAAATAAGGAAACACAGTAATATTAGTTAGAATTAAATAATTTCTCTTTTTTCTTCATCACTAAGTATTTTTTCCTTAGATTTTACTCAGGCACACACAAAAGCTTGGGGTTTTGGACCACAGCCACCCCCACTGTTCTACTAATCTCTTCACAGCAGCCTCTGTTGCTCCAGGTACCACATCACTCCCAGAGTGAAGCCAGCATTAGCAGTGCAGACATTTCTGTCTGAAAGTGTTGTATTTCTTTATATGCCAATAGTCCTTCAGTACTTCCATGAGCTAGTCAAGTGGTTATGGAGCAGCTCTGCTCTGGAGACAGGCTGAGAGAGCTGGGCTTGTTTAGCGTGGAGAAGAGAAGGCTCTCAGGAGAACTTAGAGCAGCCTCCAGTGCCTAAGGGGCCAAAAAGAAATCTGGAGAGGGGCTTTGGACAAAGGCCTGTGGGGACAGGACAAGGGGGAATGGCTTTAATCTGACAGAGGGAAGATTGAGATGAGATCTTGGGAAGAAGTTCTTCCTTGTGAGGGTGGTGAGGCCCTGGCACAGGTTGCCCAGAGAAGCTGTGGCTGCCCCATCCCTGCTCCCACACCTAAGCTCTCAGGACAGAAAGCTGGTGCTAGGCATCACCTACATCACCTATGGTGAGCTCTGGAACAATGTCACCACCATGGCAATCCACCCTTGCTTAGCCACTTAAAACTCCATCTGCGTATTGCGCTCAGGGCAGCACTCTCAGGCATCCCAGAAACCACACCCCAAAATGCAAATGTCCAGCTCCTGCTCCTAAACCTATGGTGCCACGACAGAAAGCTCTTGCTGGGCACCACCTACACATGGTGAGCTTAGGAATACTACCACCAGCATGGATATCCGCACTTGCTTTGCCACCTGAAACTCCATGCGTACTGCCTCTCTGGGCAGCGCTTTCAGGCAACCAAGAAACCATTCTGTACAAAGAGGGTGGTAAAACAGTGGCACAGGTTGTCCAGAGAGGTGGTGGATGAACCATCCCTGGAGACATCCCAGGCCAGGCTGGATGTGGTTCTGGGCAACCTGATCTAGTTGAAGATGTCCCTGCTCATTGGAGGGGGTTGGACTGGATGAGCTTTGAAGGGCCCTTCCAACCCAAACCATTCTATGAGCATATGCTATGATAATCTATAGTGCTAAGTACAAAATGCACATAAAATACAACTATGCTAAACAATACTATAAAATTAGATCATAAATAGCGAAAGAAAGCATCAAACTAAAAAGACTATATTTAAATGTTGTATTTTAAGCAAAATTTGAAAAATAAAAAGTATTTAGGTAGAAAACCAAGAACATCACAGGAAACAGTCTTAATACAGACTAGTGCACAAATGGTTTAAATAGATTATTTTGAGATGAACACATTTGTTCAGTCCAGAATTTTCCTGAAAATAACTTAGAAGAAGAGACTACCTGGCTGTCTGAGAGCTGTGACAACTATTGAAAACATCTAAAATAAAACCATCAAACCATTCTTTAAACCAGTGAAAAATCTCGGATTTCATTTATCTGTCCACTGTATAGATCTGGTCCTGCCAAAATTGGTGCTTGTTTTTAGCAATTGAGAAAATGAATTTCTTTCAGTAGGATCATGTAAGTATACCTGAAGAAGACTATTATGCCTATGACAAGAGTAATGATTGATGTGGTTTGATTTTGTGTATAGCACTTTGTATCTTTGCAACTTTACACTTACCTGAAATTGGCAGTGATACACTGTGTTCATACTGAAACTGCTCTAACAGCTAGAATAGAAAGTGTATGAGAGCTCTACAACCTATGGTATAGTAACTGCATTCAAACTCAGTCTCTTTTCAAATATATAGTTACATTTGAAATTTCATCTCTTAATATAATCTTTTAGCTTACTAATTATAGCTGACAATCTACACATGGACATCATCATCATAATTAGATTTTCATTTATTATCTGTAATAACTTAAATAGTTTGTGTCATCACTAGCTAACTTGTAGCTAATATGATAGCTACACTTTTACCTACTTATTCATTTTCTCTCAAGCTGATCAAATGAATTAGTGCTAATATATATGATTTGAGTTCTGCTTGATGGGAGTACTAGCATGATGTCTAATGATAATGCCTTAATTAGACTGCAGGAAAAGCAGTACCTACATGAATGCAAAGATGACCATCTCTAGAGGGGAGGAAAATAAAATCAGGTTTTGGCTAAGTGGATGAGAAGGAGCATAAGGCTTTGAAGACTTTCTCCTTTTAAACAATCCTGTCATTAGGAAACTTTCAGATATCCACATCCTCAGATAGAAAACCAATGCCTTCCATTTTAACATATAAAAGTCATTTTTCAAATGAGTTTTCTGCTTCTAAACATTATTGGAGCAATCATTCAGCCAAAACCTGAAGTGTTAGTTTTGTTTAGGAATTGGATAAGCATAAAAAAATATCCATTACGACTGGCTTATTAGAAACATAAAGATAGTCTGAGTTTTGAAATCACTGTATTTATTGAACTAACCTCCCACTGTTAAACTAAACTGATCAATTATGTAATCAGATTTCTGCATAGGGCCCCTGAGACTAGAATACCATGGAATGAAAAGATTTTGAACAATTTGTTATTACTTCTTTCTCTTCCATCCATTAGGTGTTAAAATGAGATATCTGAGTTGGTTTAAACAGGCAGCTATGCTGCAAGATGATCCTATTAAGAAGCTTATACCCCAGGCACAGAAAAGACCAGTGCTCCGTTACAGTGCAGCACTGGTGAGACAAGACGTAACAACCTGTTGAGCCTTTATTAACTTATTTTATCCTTTGAAGACTTAGCAAGCATGCTGTGACATTTTGTGCCTTACAGATACAACAGGCTTGGGTCTACTTCAATGGCATAACCGATTCTCACAGCAATTACTGTTTCTATTTTCACCCTTTTCAGGTGGCTGTATTGATGAACATCACAGGATGACATACCAGGTTATTTTTTCCTCAAAGACTTCACTACTGCCATGCTATTTTGACATGATTCCCACTTATCTTTTATGATACCAGGCTTCTAAGTTTACGCATGTGATGTTATACACTTCCACCTGAACGACTGGCATTTTGGGTCAGAAAAACATATCTTAATACTGCTAAAAAACGTTCTGAAGTTCATAACATCATAGAAGAGACTTCCTCAGGCTCAACCATCACTTCTCTTATAAGCTGTAATTCAAATGAACAGTGACACACAACTATTATACTATCTTTAGATGTTTATAGAGACATCTCTGTGCTCAAGAGCTAGCTACTACAGTTCTGGCACAGAGCTACAAAAGGCTTCCATCCCTCACGGCAGAAGCTGTAAGGTTAACACTTCCTAACCAAGGGACTTTCCCTGTCACATCCAAATGATACAGGAGCAAGAACTGCAACTGCTCAGAGAGGATGATACAAGCCTGCCTGCATTTATTTTTTGTATTTCAAAATAATTTCTTACTTTATATTTATTTTACTGTGAGATATTTTTGTTTCTAAATGCTGATTAAATGCAGAAAAATTGGTTTTAGGTTCTTACTCATATTGATTTCTCTAATTTACCCTCTCTGCCAAACTTTCCATCCAGAATCACAATATCCTGCATATGAACAAAGCTTACATTTTCTTGGAGTGATGTACAATAAGCAGGTCTAAAGTATTGCCCTGAAACAGTATATTTTCTACCTTCAGTCACTGAACAAATAAATATTCCTATATTGTATCCTATATGAGTTTTGCAGAAAATTCCTCCTAGGAATAAAGAGGGACTACTAAAGAATAAGCAAATGGCTTCAGAACCAGTCTGTGCGTCTGATTCCTTCGCAAACTAAGTCTGTGGGTTTTGGTTTGGTTTTAAGTGCGCATTAGTTCATGAATTTTATAGGATTTTATAACTACTGCCTTTCCCTCACAAGTAGACTTCTCCTGTATGACTAATCCATGGTCCTCTGGATCACTGTCAGAGTGAGTTAGTTTCTCCCATCTTGGAAGAAAACCCTGCAACTTTGAAGCCAGCTACTCCAACAACTCACTTGTATTCCTAAAACCCAAGTCTCATGCAGTGGCACACCAACACCTTCTCCATGTTGTATGGTAGTTCAGACTACTGCATAGGTTGGTGCAGCATGAAGAAGATCCGAGTTGCCAAGTTAGTGCTGCCTACTTTCATGAATACTCATGATTTAGCAAGAGAGCTGGCTAGGAAACCAGAAGCTGTTCTTAAACACTGTGCTGTGGGCAGCACAATCAAATGTCTTTTGGAGTCTGAAGCTGAAATCCAATTATCTGTGAGGAAGTGAAAGGTAGAAGATAGAAACCTTTGGGATCCAACTAGGGAGCTCAGAATTCAGTGTCATTTATCAATCATTATGTTAAAGATATGTGTATGTTACAGACTGACACGGGTTTTTTGTCTTTTCCCTGAGGAAGGTTAAAGTTGGATGTTGGTCTCACGAGTGCCACTTTTGTGGCTATACAATATTTAACAGTTTAACAATACGACACACATAGACATTTGAAATCTAATTAATCTCTTGACATTTGACTAAACGTCAAAGCAGTGAACCACAAGATGAATAAGGATACCTCATCCATGAAGGCTGATCTTTCTTTCATGAGGTGCAAATGAGTTATCATCATCTGACTACAAAGTTTATTGCAGATCTCTTCCTTTTTAATAACTGTCCCTGCTTTAAGCACCTAGCATGCCTTCTTAATACGATGTTGAATGTAACACCTGCTGTAGCTGACATTCTACACTTCCATCAAAGGTCCTTCCTTAGGAACCTCAGTTTTTACAAAGCCTACTTGAAGTCCCATGTACTAGTAATAGCTGTTGCATTTTGACACCGTTCAAAGACTATTTTTATTGTTCTAAACCCCACAATTTCACTCCTACTTTAGTTCCTGAGATTTCAACAGCATTAACACATAAAGTTTAGGGTTTGCTGTACCATATAATAGAAACTGGGTTTGATCATTCAGACAAGCATCTTTTCTCACACTGCTAGTGGTGGTTCCTTCAGGACAGTAGCCAAAACCAGGATCACAGCAGTAGAGCCTGATAAAGGTCATTCAATTCTACATGACTGTATTGAACTTTATATATAAATCATCTCCTTAGAAGACCATCATGAAAACCAAAAAAATAAATAATTTATGGAGTATAATGAGATTCCAAAAAAGCTGAAAATATAAACTCATTTGTAAGTAGTCCTGGGCTGCAAACAAGTTACTAGATTAGCTTTGAATGACAGTGGAAACTCTTCCTAAAGACAGAATTGCTGGGAGTTACTTTTTATACATGCTACTAAAGATAGTTGTTCATATAATGTAGTAAATTTGAGGCATTATGAGGAATAAACAGCTGCAGACAATCAGAAGTTATCACAAGATTTACCTTCCAACAACTTGTTTTGGTCATTTCTTCAGACTGAGGATCCTGCTTTGTCCTGTGTCACCCAACAATAAGCACATGCTATACAGGGAGTTGCTACCATCCACTGACTGATCCTGTGGGATCATTACATGGGTTACCTTCTGCAGGTGTGGACCAATACCCTGTTGAACTCAGTGGTTATAAACCTAAACCAGAAGACTGCAGATATCCTAAAAAGCAAATGGGTGTGAATACAGAAAAGCCCAGGGAGATATATTAACTAATAGATATTTACAGGCCTATAAGTAGACCTCAGGATGCTACAAAAGTGTTTAAGTTTTATGCTTTATAATTTAGTAAATGCTAATGGAAACAGAATTCACAGATGGCAGGTTTCACCTCCATCAGTAAGAACTATTACAATCCAGGATATAAACTGAGACCAGTTAGCCTTACTTGGATCATGTCATAACTTTATGATAAAAGAAGGAAAACTGTTCAGGAATGATTCTCCTCTTTCATTTACATTCTTTAGTTGCTAC
The DNA here is from genome assembly GCA_026283785.1 of Coracopsis vasa. NCBI lineage: Eukaryota > Metazoa > Chordata > Aves > Psittaciformes > Psittacidae > Coracopsis > Coracopsis vasa. The sequence continues at coordinate 7,943 of JANHGB010012269.1, read as the reverse complement.
CTGAAGGTGAAATTCCATCCTTTGGTTTTTTGCAATCTAATTTCCATTGGGATGGTCCAAGATAATAGGTTGCAAACGTAATGTTTTGTAAAATTTTATAATTTGGAAACTTTAGGTATCAAGATTCCTTCCTTTCTGTAAGTGTACAAGTACATACATATGTGTATTTTGTGCACATCATGTATTGCACTACTGTTTGCTGTACATTAGCCAGGAATATTTAATTGATAAGACAATATTATTGCTTTTCCCTAAGCTATGGCACTACCATAGGTTTGTCTACTTTCCTCAGATACTAGTTACTATAGCGTGAATAAATACTTTGTATATTTGGGCCTCTATGTTCTCTCAAGTTAACTTAAAATCGTCCAATGATTTCAAAAGATGGGGAAAGGGAGTAAAGAGACTGGCAGGGAGAAGCCATGACAGAGGGAAAGAGGGTAAGTCTCATGCTTTTAGAAAACCATGCTAAAAATGACCACTGTTGTCTTGGATTTTTAGCATCTCACCTTAACTATTCATAAGAGACCCTCTATTAATCCCAGTCTCCTTACTGAATCCAGTCTCAGTAATTAAACTGAACCATGTTATTCCCTTCTGATTATTAAGTGGACATTGTCATTCATGTTAACAGAACAAATGTTTAATAGCTGATAACACAAGCACAGGCTCTTTTCAATTCCCTCTGCAACTTTAGTTGCATATGTTATTCTTTCTTTCACCTTTAAACATTACAAGTGGTGATCATTACATGTCTGATGTATTGTCACACAAAAGGAAACAGTTCAGGGGACAGAGAAACTAATGCTAGGCAATCCACCCTGTATGCAAGTTGCTAAAATGCAGAACCCTGTAACTGGTATTGATATGAAATCACAGAAGTAGTAATGAAGCAAGTGCCATCATGCAAGATTTCCTTGAGAAAGGGGAAAGTTCAACACGCAAGCTGCAACCCATTAAATATATATAGAACCTAATACAACTTCTCTGAGCAAGAGACTGTTCTGAAGGCTAACAAACAGGTACAAAATGAAACAGTGACAAGGCTCTCTGAATGATCTGTCTGTAAAAACAGTGCTTCTTGGCAGCTGAAAAGGGTGGAAAGAAATCCTTGCTGCTAATATCTGGACTCTTGGAAACAAAAACCTTGACAGGACTGACCCCCTAACCTGGGTTCCTTATAATGTTTAGCAAGTACTTAAGGTTTTTAATTTTTTAAGCTCCATATAGACATGAATTATCACATTGTAATGGGGAAATAAGAGAAATTGATGACACATAATACTTTTCCTTCAGCCTTTTCTTTTTGAAGACAGCAGAATAGCTCATGAATGTTGAATGCCTTCATTAACAGAATTGACACCGACTGTTAATAGGATGGAGTAAGATGCACCTTCAGCAAGTTTCCAGGTGACATTGAAAAGAGGCAAGCAGTTGATGTGATGAAGGGCTGAGCTAACATTCAGGAAGAACTCAAGAAGCAGGAGAGCTAAAACAATGGGCTGCCACAAACCTCTTTGAGTCCGACAAAGGCAAATACAAAGCTGTGCACCTGGGAAGGGATACATTTATGTAATAGTACAAGGCAGAGGCTGAAAATACATACACCATGTGGTTAACTCTCCTAAACACCTTGGCTGCCCTCCTCTGGACTTGCTCCTGTCTGTCAATGTCTTTGTTATAGCTTGGAGCTCGGAACTAGTTACTATTGTAGATAAAATCTCACAAGTGCCAAATACAAAAGAATAATCGCTTTTCTCCATGTTCCACTTACTCTTTCTTATCGCAGCCCTCTGCCTTTATTCCTGCAAGGGCACGCTGCTGCCTCATGTTCAACTTTTCTATTTGGATTCCAGGATCCTTTTCTGCAAGATGGAGCTTAGTTTCCACTTTACCAGATCATGTTCTTCAATATCACACAAAAATTATTCAAAAAGGACAAGCTGAATACCAAAGACAGTGGCAGAAGAAGTTTAAGCTGTTTTCCTGTAGTGAGCACCATAGATTTATATTGGCAATGGAAAGGATAAAATGCCCTCTAGGTTGTATGGAATAACTTTCCTCTCTTTTTCATCCAAAGAAAAGCTTGGAGTCTACAATTACAAGATCAATACCTTCATAACAATTCTTGCGAACCAGATTTCAGAAGTTCCTGACTTGACACTTGGGCCCTTAACCAATAAAGCACTGGCCAAAATCCAGGTTTCCAGCACTCTGAAGATCAGCCAAGGGGGAAAAGGGATGAGAGTCTTGAGATTTATTTTTGGCTGCTGTGCTGTTTTTCCTAGTCAGGATGCTGAAGTTCTGTGAGCCCAAGAGTGTTACCTGATCACTAATAGTCTGACAGTATTACTGGAGTAATTTATAAAACAGCAAAAGGAAAAGGTAAAAGACTTTAATAATGTTTCTATCCCACTTTCTTCATTTGGAAATTAGCATGATGGAAACAGCACAAGCATCTAAACCCCAAGAAACCCCAAGCAGTTCTAAGTGTAATAGGCAGTTTGCTGATAAATAACCAAAGAATCAGAATCCTGTGAACCACCCCGCTCCAATTCAGACATATTTCCCTCTTTTCTTTTGGCCTTATTCTCAGATCACTAGCTTCAGAATGGATCTGTTTGAAACAAAGGAGAGGAACATGTTATTAGCTACACTGTGTTCCAGTTCATCTCCTGAACGAAAGCACTGTCCATTCAATCCCTTCAGAGTGAAAAGCACCAGGAATTCAACTTTCCCACTTTCTGGCTGAGTGCTTTAACTGCTAAGGTAATTACAAAAAGAAGGGCATTACCATTACTACCAATCTTGATGGAATTTATGCTGGTATGTGTATCTCATATCTAAAACAGAGTCTTCAAATTTGCTTATCACCATTAGTGCTTATACTTAAACCATTAGTCATACTATGTTTCATCTGGCTATTTCTCTGATGTGATGACTACAGAAAAGCTACACTTCCATGAAATCTCCCTCTCACACCTCACCCAATCTTAACCTAGAGGCTTTCAAAAGGTTTTCTTTTGTCTCTTGGATTCACAAGAGACAGCAGTCTCTTCACTGTCCCCCTATGCATAAGTCTTCCTTTTCCTTCTGCAGTATATTATGCTTCCTTCATGCTATGTATTGTTATGCCAGTAGTCTAGGTCTTTGATTTATGACAAATGATATGAACAGTAGTGTAGATCTGTATTGCTGGATGCCAGTCATTAACAACAGACAAAAGGAATTCTCTCTATGTGTCTATTTCTAAACAAGTTGCTGAATTTATACAGATTTCCAACAGCAGAAACTTTCTTTTTGTTTTGTAAACCAGAACCAGTTTCTAAATAAATTAATCCTCTATAATAAAACACAGTGAAATGAAGGCATGGAATGGTTTGAAGACTAAGACTTCACAGTCAGCTTGGGCTCCACCCCACTAATCTACATCATTGGATTGGAAGAAGAGCTAGGTTTTTTAGAAGTGTGGAAATATTGTACAATTTATTCTTTCACAGATGTGAGCAGTGAGAAAAGGAAGCAGGTGCAGAGGCTCTCTCCCTGCACGCTGCACTGCTATGGTCAGAGCTCTAACTCCCTCCTTTTAAAAGCCATTCTTCATGGGCATAATGTAACTAATTATGCCCATGTCACTAGTCCAGCCAGTGACTCTTTTGTAACCACATTTCCTTGCAGGAAAAGGTTTCTAAAAGTTAAGTTTATAATCAGATCAGTAAGGGAGGTAGATGAAGTGATGAGGAGTACCAGCCCGTTACAATGCAATTACCTAACAACCACTACAGGATATAAACACATTCAAGTCTACAGTTTCACACAGTCCCAGACATTACAAAAGACTGGGAAACATCTATAGTAAAGAGAATAACTAAAGATAAAGACAACGTACCTTCTTCAAAGAGTAACATCATGTTTGTGCTTTTGTTAGCAACCATGTTATTCAATAAGGCAATTACAGTTTGCATTGTATTCCCAAGGATACTGTCTTGGTGTTCCTGTATAAAATACAACAAAAATCAGAATAAAAATAATCTAGTTTTCCTTTTGAAAGGTTAACAGAAGACTATTCACTTCCAAAAACAGTAATACATAAGCAATACTTCTTCAATTCCTTAAAGGTCAACATTAAAAGTGCTAGAAAACTAGCCAAATATCTTAGAAGCCTCTATTCAGCTTCACCCTGTATTAATTTTCTTTGTACTAGAGCACTCTAAACTGGATCATAAGGAGAAGAGACAAAGAACAGTGGCTCACAGCCTTTTGGAGGACCATAGTTTCCTACCAAACCCTAAATATATAGATATAGATACATCCAAGAGGCCCAAAGTTCTATTTACTATACATAGAACTTTGAGATGTCATTTCTGATATATATAAAGAGCACAATAAATATCTGTTCCTCTGAAGGTTTAATACACAGCCTGATAAATTGAAAAGCAATGTTGGAAAGTATAGACACTACATTCTGCAACACATAAGGTAACCAATACAGAAAAGAGATACCATAAAGCCATGGTACTAAAAATAAACTTCAAGTTATTTCCTACAGATAGCTGAAGGGTAAGAAACACAGTTTTTCAAGAGCTCAGCATGTTTATTTGGTAGTCTATCATCTTATTCACTCTCCTAAAGAACATTCAGAAAACAATAGAGAAATAGTAAGAATGATTGTGTTACTGAAGATAATGATACATCCACTGAGAATATACGCTTCATAAAAGCAAAGAAGTTTCACAAGTGCCAAAATGAGAGCTGACTCACGTACTGTCTTTGCAAGTACAGTATTTCCATTACTGCCCCATATATCTCAAGCAAATATTTTCTACTAAAATTCCCTTTGGAGATACACAATTACAAGAGAAGCTGGTAGCTGTTTACAATACTGATCTTTTGCATTCAGCAGGTTAACAACATTAAAATGAAGCCGTCTTTCCTTTTAATAGACGTAATTTATACAACTGTCTATTGAAACACTAGCACTGATGCTTTTATTTATATCAAAGCATATGCAACAAAACTTACCTTCCCCTAAACACACTTAGACTAGAATTCAAGATGGGAATGTCAATACTTTGGGGAAGGAAAATGTTCTGTTAGTGAATAAAATAATCTTACAAATGGCATACTCAGCTGTACTACTAGAGTTTTAACACATGTACTGTAGATGGGTTTTGATAAGACACTTATTAGGTTTCAAGAAGCTACAGGTATGTTCTTAGATAAGCCATCACTGATTGCTGTTAGGCCCGATTTTAGAGGTTTATATAAAAATGTTTAACTTCTTCATAACCTATCAAGGAGCAAAGCGGATCTGATTTGTGTGCACAACACCACAGACTGCGGACATTTAATGAACAGTGCACTTGACAGCTTTAATAAAACATAGCCTTTGCCAGCAGAGATAATTAGAATTGAAGCAGCAAAATTCTAGTGTTTGGCAATACAGATGAAACAACTTCATTAAAATGTAGAGCTTTAGTGAATGAAAGGCAGCAAAGCACTGGACCCTGAAGAATCAGCCTTCTCAAAACTAATTGCTTCAGTGCTTAAAAAGGACAGCTAAGAAATACCAAGGGCATAACAAGGAAATACTAGGATAAAGAAGGGAAGTATGGAAGATAAATCAGGCTTTTCAAAGAGGACTACACTGTATTTAGGCCATTAAACTTTTCATTCTAATTTTGAAGGGTTGTAACATTAAGAAAAGAACTCGGTTGAAGTATTCTAAAAAGTCAGTTAGGTAAAAGGGTGTGAATCAGTGAAGTGGGAGTACGAATCTTGGCAAGATCCTATGGCCAAAGCTGCCATTTCTCTTCCTTTAAGTGGATTAGAAATTAGAACAGCGTAGGCAAACTACAGTATTTTAATTACATTTTAGATAACAAAAGAGATAACAATTGTGGTAAGAGGCTACCAATTTGGGAGACTTCACATACAAGCCTCCTACTCCTGTATCTAAGAATCCAGAAGAAATCATACTAAATGCTACATTTACAGATACACTTTAATTAAATCTAAGGATATATATATATGTGTCAATATACCCCAATATCAGTATACAAATGTATTCTCTCACCATGCCAAACTTCAGATTTTCAGAGGCCTAACAATCTAATCTTTTTATTCTGGAAGTCATTTGCTACATCCTTTGCACTTCTCAAAACTCCTTGTTATCTTGGAGACAACCATGTCATTTTATCTGCGTTGATGGTCAGAATCTCACAAGGCATGAGAAGAAAAGGTGACATTTAAAACAAACAGAGCTCTAAAGAATTAAAAGTAAATTTTTCACTTTTAGAAGTAAAGCTTTTGCCAAGACCATAAAAATACTTCACTTGCACAACAAACATTAAGAACTGAAAAGATAAGTAAGGCCAGTGTTCTTTCTCTTCTCATTTTATTCCCAAATCCTGTAAGAATACAACTTCAATGAATGGACATGAGGAGAACAACAGTATTGTTAACACCACCTATTAAAAGGGAAACCAGTTTTTCTCCTTTAAGAGGTCCACTTCGTGTTTCAAACTTCTGGAATTCGAATAAACCATGCTAATCCAAGCAGGAAAAATTAAGTAGTGAGTTAAGGGTTACAAAACTGTCCTACATCAGCATACAGTTTATAGATCGCGTGCTTGAAGAGAACAATCATAGAATAGTTAGGGTTGGAAAGGACCTTAAAATCATCCAGTTCCAACCCCCTGCCATGGGCAGGGACACCTCACACTAAACCAGGTTGCTCCAAGCCCCATCCAACCTGGCCTTGAACACTGCCAGGGATGGGGCAGCCACAGCTTCTCT
>JANHGB010012267.1:0-31251 GCA_026283785.1 Coracopsis vasa | reverse complement strand
CCGGCAGCGCCGCTATTTACCAGAGAAGGGAAAAGTGCCGCTGTGGGCGCTGGGCGGCGCGCCGCGGCCTGACGTGGCGGGAATAGCTGGGAGTGCTCGGGCGTTTCAACTTTGACATGCATCTCTGATTCTTCCCCCCTGGAACTCCACCAAGCGAGAGCTGTGCTGGACCCTGCACGTGGCCGGTTCACGTCACTGGGCGTTTCTAGTGTCACCGTGCACCAGGACATAAATTCTCGCCTGATCCCTTCCAGATGGGTTTTCTTCCCTGTGTTACTAACTCCTCGTTAGTAATAATTCTTGACTGTTAGTTCTGAGAGGCCTAGCAGTGGGCTAGAATCCTGTTAGAATAGCCTGTGCACAAATACAGGTTGGAATTCACACTGTGCTACACAGGAGTTTTACTTTGCAGAACAGATGCAAGCTTAGTGAGTGCCATATACAAGGAGGCTATGCTGGTCAGCATGCCTTTCCTATAGGCTCAGTATTTCAGTAGCTTAGGCTATTAGTTAGCTTCATGCAAAGGAAGCTGATGAAGGGTCTGGAAAATCAGGCCTATGAGGAACAGCTGAAGGAACTGGGAGTGTTTAGTCTGGAGTAGAGAAGGCTCAGAGGGGACCTTATCGCTCTCTACAGCAACCTGAAAGGAGGTTGTAGTGAGGTGGAGATTGGTCTCTTTTCCTAATAAATGACAGGACAAGAGGCAGCCTCAAGCTGTGCCAGGGGAGTTTTAGATTGGATATTAGGAACAATGTCTTCCAAAAGAGGGTGGTCAGGCATTGGAACAGACTGCCCAGGGCAGTGGTGGAATCGCCCTATCTGGAAGTGTTTTCAAAAACATGTAGATGAGGCCCTCAGTGACATAGTTTAGTGGTGGTCTTGACAGTCCTGGGATAATGGTTGGACTTGATCTTAAAGGTCTTTTCCAACCTAACTGATTCTGTGAGAAGTCTGTGGAATGCTTCAAAAGATGACCATGAAGATAATACTCAGGCTTCCTCCCAGGCTGGAGGAGTGCTGTGAGAGGAAAACAAAAATGTTTGCAAGAAATGAAATCTAATGGGATGAAGGAAAACGTGACATAAGCCCTAAGAGTTGCAATGTGACCTTTCAGTGCTGAATGAGAGATGATAGATAAGGTGGGGATATCTTGGGAAGTAACTTGGAAGCAGTTAATTATCGCTGTCCTAGAAGATGATTGTAGAAGTGCTCTAAATAGGTCTAAAGAAAAGAGCACTGCTTAAATCTGAGAAAAGAATGTTAAGGTTCAAGATGAGTGGTTTAGGTGTTCAAATATAATTTATTCTACAACTATATGTATTTGGGGTCTTAATGAAGCCACATGGTCTTTTTTTAAGAGCCTTATGTTAAGTTTTCAAAATCTTTTATTAGCAGCTTAGATAAACTGGTCCCCATATAGCATTTTACAGATCCCAGAAAATCAGCTTTTTTGAGATTTTATTTCAGGACTGCTATTTTGCAGCTGGTTCTGAACAAGCAGATATTCCTGGCAAAGCCTTATTTGAAGCTGGTAGTAGTCCATTGAGTCACATCCAGCTGGTGCCTAGGATAGGTGGGAGAGAAGGTTGCTCTGACAGTTTAAAAAACGTACAAAGCTTGCTTAAATTTGAGTAAGTTTGTGCTCTTGCAGTACTAATTGTTTTTTCTTCATTAAATGCTCTTCTAATTTAGGATACTGTTACATTAAAGAAGTTTATGGCAATATATAATGAAAGAATTTATCAAAGTAAGTTTGAGGATTGTGGAATTACCCAGACAAGATAATTGTGTCAAATAAGCTAATTCTAAAATGGTTAAAGTATTTCTCTAGGCCAAGATGCAGCCTATAGGTAGATTGACACATTAGAGAACACTTCTGAAGTTTGATTTTCTTTGTATCGATTTGATGTCTGTCATCTACAATTAAGTATTTTAGCTCTAATCACTTCTTAATATGAAGGCCAATTTACATAACTTCTCCTGGTATTAGATTCAAGAGCTGTTTTATGATGCTCATAATCATGCTACTAAGGTCATAAAACACTAGACTTTGAACCAGTTATTGAAACTGATTGAGACACTGTCTTTACTTGAACTTGAGAAAATAAAATTCGGGGTGAAAGGAAATAAATAAAATGCCTGAAATTCTGTATTAAAAAAGAGGGGGTAGGGAAGGCTGTAGTAGAGAACGCTAATGACATTTGGGTTAGGGCAAAGGTTTGTTTAAATGTCATCGCAGGAAATTGCATGCAGTATTGTGTTAGAGATATATAGAAATTGTTTTCTGAAACAGTTTGAAGAATTTTATGGGAAGTAGTGGTAAAAGTTTAGGAAATAAAGTGAAGCTTTAGTGCTGCTACTGATAAAAAAACTCTGCCACACTAGAAACTCTATGCCACACTAGCTTTTTGTCTGTGACTGACATCAAAGCAGATTAGTTGATTTTATTTTTTAAATATCAAGGTGACCATGCTGTTCTGTGTGTCAGAATCAAGAACGTAGCAGTAGCTGTGACAAAAGCAGCTAGACTTCACCTGTTTCAAGCACAGGAATGGCAGAAGCTGCAGAATGGCATCGAAGATCAGAGCTGTACAGAGAAGTTCTCCAAAGCTCAGCTGACAAGTGAGTTGCTACTTTTTTCCCCTTACTAATTAAATTTTCTGTGTATTTAGAACTCTGTGAAGTTACCTGTGCATATTTACTTCAGTGAATTTGGACTTTGCATCAACTGAAGTAAAAGCACAACTTCGTCCTTCTGTAATTAAGAGTTATTATAAGGAAGTAAAATTGCTTTGTTTGCATCACTCCAGAAGACTTTGTTTGCAGGTTATGATTTATTCTACTGCTGCAAAATTAACAATCCTTGACTAGTAATGGCTTCAGTTCAAACAGCCAAACTTTATGAGCAATTCTAGCCTCATGCTCTCACTTGTATGCAGCTCAGAAAGGGTACATGTTTGGCTGAAGTTTCATTACTCATTCAGTACAGAGATTTTCTTTAACTTTGCTTGGAGTAAAAGTCTTTCCCCCCCCAACTATAGCATAAAAAAGGTAATGTTGAGTATTTGAAAGAATTTTCAAAGAATACTATTGTGATATGAAACTGAAGAACATGAGAATCTGAATGCTTGGGTCAGTCAAATGTACAGTTTGAGTTGCGGCTACAAATGTACAGTTTGAGTGTTATTGCAGTGGAATGAAAAAAATTAGAGGCAGCCTGCTGCGGTTACCTCTAAACTTCTGAAGTGAATGCTTGTAAGGTGGGAATATGTAGCCCAAGTACACAGTAAAAAGGTGTCATTTTGTACCTGCAAAGATTTTCTTTTACAACCTTGTAATCATTACTTTTTTGGCGGTTCTTTTTTTTTTTAATATCTGTAATGTTATCTGCAAAAGATTAATCTGGGTTTTGCTGCCTTACTTTATATATTGCCTGTCTTATCATTTAATGTTCTTTCACCCTTTAATTTTCATCACTGAATCTCACATTCAAATGTTTTTAATATTTGAGCTGGCAATTATACCAGTACAGAATAGGTAGGTTATCTTGTTACTCTGTTGTTTATGAAGGAACATTTCTCATTTGTCAGGAGGCTCTTGTTCCCCAGTTCCATGGAAATGGCATTTTTCAAAGATGAGAAAGCAAAATTAAATTGTATTTTAATTTTCATGAAGGCACGAGCCTCTCATGCTTTAATGTACAAAGCATGTTAGAAAATTTTTAATACAGTAGCTAAGATGAGCTAATCAGATAAAGCTTAACTTGAGTATCCGTCTAAATGTAAAAGAACAGCAAAAAACTGAAGTATCCAGTTATGGATACTTCAGTAACTGGAAGACAAGCTTACTGAAATAAACATACTGAAATGATTTTTTTACCACTTACTGATCGTAATGTTGTGAAACTCACTTAAAGCATAGATTTTTCTCTAAGAAATTAAATTAACATTAGAAACTTCATTCAAGTGTATCTTAAATGAATACAGCTTTTTTTAAAAATACATTTCCTCTGTGCGGCCCGAATCCCTAGAGTAACAAATTGATCTCCTGGGACACTGTCACAGTGAAGTCTTACACAGATGTCACTTCTAAGGATGTAGCTCCCTTACTCTTGATCTGAGCTGACCATGAAGTGCTGCTGAAATGACTAGCAGTTCGTCCGTCACTCCTGTCTGTCTCAGTGGTGTATTGCTGTTTTCTACTGTATTTTAGAATGGTGTGACCACAGGGTGAGTTTAATCTGTTTGTGGATCTTGGGCAAAATCAGTTACTTTTTTATTTTATCTTCATTTCCTGTGCATTTGCTTGCAGATTTAATGGAGAACTGATAAAATACACTCTGTGTGATCTTTAGGCTTGATGCAGATAACAGTGTGTCAGAACTCAGCTGAGAGTTGAGGTGAAGAGTAAAGCTAACCATCAGCTACATTTTGCCTTTCATTTGGATTAAGCATCGTATGAAATCTAAAATCTGTGGGTTTAAAAATATTGATTGTTTTGAAGGGAGCTGGTTCACTTTGTGTAATCTGATTGTTAAGATGTGTAGATCCAGAATGGAATGCATTCTTATTGTTACCTGAACAAGACAAATCACCAGTGTTAGAACACTTTTTTTTTTTTCTGGTTCTTGTTATGTCCAAATTGGGGCTTCATGACAATTGCTACAAAGAAATGTACAGTATAGGTTTCTTACTGGATCATAATGTTGATCAGTTCGTACCTTTAGATAACAGAAAATAATGAAGTTGAAACAAGTTTATTTAAATTACATAAATGTTTTTCAAGGTAGGCTTCAAGTTAGGAATTAGTTCTAAATTTTGCCTACAAAATGTTTAGGGACAATGAGTTTGCTAAGGATTTTTTTGTGAATATGTTTTCATTTGGAAAGGCCTTTGTGCAAAAAGCAGAAATAGCTTGTTTTGTAGATTTTAAATGAAAATTTTTCGTCAGCCTTGGCTATTGTCATCTTCAAACTGTTAAGCTTAAATAATTACAGTCCAGTCATTATATTGTTGTTTCTTCTACAGAGATGGCTTTCATTTATGTTTGAACTGATCAGCACTCAAGTTCAGTAATCAGTGTAATAGTATTTGCAGTTCTTGCAGTTTCACTCTGACATACATACCTACAGATTTCATTTGCAGCAAATGTTTATTTTGGAGAGGCTGTGCTTGGTTAATAGTTGCTTTTAGGGAAAACCGTGGTAAGATCAGTGAGCAGACTCTTACATAGTTGATTTTAAATATAATCTGATTTGAAATATGCAGGTTTATTAGACACTGGTCTCAGCCCTTAGCTGTTAATTGAAATTCAGTCTGTTATGGTCTTGGGAAGATGCTGTAAAATATGCTAATTTGCACCTTTAATGCATGCATGCTGTTGTTACTGAGCTCGCACAAGGCTGTTCCTGTTTGGTGCTCTATCCATCTTTGAAAACAGAACAGAATAAATTTCACAAAGGTATTTTTCATACTGCAGAAGTATCTGCAGAATAGCTAGTCCTGTTGGTACTGTACTAGGAGACAGAAATGTGCAAAGCGTAGGAGACAGTTTGCAGTTACTGGCTTGTGGCAGAAGGGAGCCCTGCCAGCAAACCTAAAAGCTGAGAGATGAAATGCAGCACGTATCCTCACCAACTCTTGTCTCCACCCATTTGAAACAAAAGATGAAGTTGGAAATCTGATCTCTGGTGTTATGGCTAGCTTTGAAAGCAAAGACTGTTTGGTACTGTTTGTTGTTTATAACCTGTATATCATGATGTGGATTTAAATTTTATCTTTGTTCAAAGATTACTTTTCTAAAAAACAAACTAATCAAATATTTAATCCTATTTTGTTTTTCTTCCAAAGTGACTGTGAACCACACAGAGCAAAATCTGACAGTGTCCCAGATTCCTTATCCGGAAACATGGTATGTGTTTTATGTAGACAAGTTTACCTGCGAGGAGAATTATTCTGAATCCGAGGATATTCAGTTTGAAATGGTCTTACTAAACCCAGATGCAGAAGGCAATCCATTAGATCACTTTAGCGCAGGGGAATCTGGTAAGACTTTTTTTCTTAAAATTAGATTTGTAAGTTAAGGATTTGATCACCCAAACAAATCAGTACTTAACTGTGCTTGCAGAAGTATGGGGAATAGATGGTAGAGTCTCTTATATTCTGCTTTCTCATGGAGAGTAAACTTTGTTTTCCAGCATTACAGAAAACTCTTTCGACTGACTTTCCAAAACTTGCCTAACTGGAAGTACAGATGCACAAGGAAAGTTAGTGTTAGCTATCTTTGCTGATAGGTATTTTTCCTATGTTGAAATTGTAAATTTCCACTTGAATGTGAACTTAATCCTCGATTTTATTGAACTCATTAAATGCCTTAGTTGTGTAAAGATTTATTCTGTGCAACATGAATATATGCACAATAAAAAAATTTTGCCAGTTCAGTGTTTAGGTCTTTAAGTATCTTTGTCACAGGCTGCAGATTAAATATTTGTCAGTCCTGATTTTATTTTATTTAAGAAATGTAATTTTAAATCTTTATGCATGCAAGGAAAAACTTCTTAGAAGTGGCTCAAGATAGCAGTGAGAGAAATGCCTATAAAATTGTATGGTTTGGACAATCTGAAGCAGCCTAATGTCTGCTTCATTACAGTGCTTAGTTGCACTGCTCTGGGAGGGCTCATCAACCTGTCACTAACCTAGGTCTGTTGTAAGGGAAGAGTTCCATAGGTTTAGTCTGCCTTCATATGCAGATTTAGCCTACATACCCAGAATGAGCATAATTGCTATGCTCAAAATCATATGCCCTGCTCTTATTCTTGGTCAAAGGCAGCTCCCTTTCTGGAGGGAAGAAAATAATCCCTGAAACATTTAGCAGAATCTGTAAGAAATTAGTACTGTTAATCATTCATTTTTCAAGACTTATAAATTGACTTACCTGACTTTAGTTTCTTAACTGTGCTTCTTAATCTACAAACTTAATTGGCAGGTTTTATTTGGTGAATCCATATCCAGAGCTGATAAGGTTAATTTACTAACTCTCAAAAAGCAGTCGTAGCATTCTTTTGCTAAATCAAGAGGCAGAGCAGCTATAAGACATTGTGTGGCTACTAAAAGTGGTGTACAGACCTCCTAGAGAGGTATCTCAGCTCTGTATTAATTTTGTAGGCAGATTTTGAGCTCTTTGTAGCAGAACTCTGAACAGCTTGCATGCTGAGTAAATGCATTAGATGCACGTATTTAGATATAACAAGTAGGAAACGGGATGAGCTGTACATGACATTTCTTCCACAGTTGCAGAGAAACACCTCTGTTTATTCAGAATTAAAACTTGCATTGGGGCCATAAATCCTGAGGTTATGTGCTTGTGTCTACTTACAAAGAACTGAAGAGAATTTCATGTCTCCTTTGCTCCCTCTTTTCCTGTTTGGTTTGTTTGGGGCTTTTTTTTGTTTTGTTTTGGGGTTTTGTTTTTTTGGTTGGTTGGTTGGTTGGGGTTTTTGTTGTTATTGTTGGTTTTGGGGTTTAGTTTGGTTTTGGTTTTCTTTAATGCATTTCTGGGGAATAATATTTGTCATTTTTCCAGGGAGGTGTGTAGCTTAGAACATTAGGGTATCAGAGAGAAGATCCAGCTTCATTTCTTGGTTCTTTCATTCAGGCAACTAAAAAATGCATAGTTACAGATGGTTCTAGTTAGGTCATCTTCCACTGAAGATGTGTGGCCTGACACAGGAGATCCCAAAATTAAATGGACTATAAGGAAAGTATAGGAAAGTATTTGAGACTGTAATGTAGTGAGATGTTTGCCTTGAGAGAGAGGAAGCCTGGCAAGTAATCTTTTATCATTTTACATGGTAGTCGGTTTTTTACATAAGACACAGTACCAGTGGAAGCTAGGATTTCTAAGGGAAGTTGTCAAGGTAGACAGCATTTTGAAGATGAATTAGGTGTTTCAGATTAAGGTACATAAGTTTTATTTTCTCTGTCAACTCTAGGTTACTTGAAAGTCAGGAAACTTAGGTTGAAAATTACCCTTCTGTGTTTTTTATAGTTGTATTTCAGCGCAACTTCTCTTAAATCCTTTTGGTCTCAAGCCAATCATCCACAATCTGTCTTGATTTGGAAGGAGCTTTCTGTTGTAAATGTTTATTAAAAGCTAGTTCATTTTCCTAAAGAGTTTTCCATGTGTACCCATTCATCATAGTGAGAAATAACTTATCTACAGAATCCCTGCCAACTTCAGTGGGTGTTTTTTGAAGCAGAAAGATAAAAAATAAAAGAAAGCATAACAGATTTGATCTAAAATGCATGTTTTTGTCATTCATAAATCATGCTTTTGGGTAGGTATGCAAGAGAAGCAGAGTGTCCTTTCACTATAAGCATGTCAAAAATAATTCAGTTTAGCCATAGAAGTTATAGTACTAGCAACTGTTCAGAACTCATCCAGTTCTAATGTTTTTCAACTTAGATATTGAAATGTGTATGATTGCACTGTTTCTAATCTTTTTGTGGAGGTGGTTGGAAGTTATTCGCAGAGTTATTTTCTTGCTGAAGGAAAAACACTGTTCAGAATCTGATTTTGTGGGCACTGCTTGGTTTCTAGGAAGGTTGGAGAAGGAAAACAAATTTTCTGTAAGAAACATCTGTTTACCCGTGTTTGCTTGTAGCTCACTCGTTTTGACCCTTTGGGAGCTCGTATTATGAGTTCCAAAGCTTCCAGACAATAAAAAAGATTGCCAGGATGCAGGTCTTCAGGGAGGCATTTTACCAGACTACTTCTAGACTAAAAATTAGAGGATTTCTGATTTATAAATAGTATCAAAAACTTGGGGCATTTTTTCAAATTGGAAAAAAAAATCCATTCTATGAACTTATTCTGTGTGCTATTTTTCTTTTTTCTTTTTTTTCCCATATTTCTTTATCTAAAAGCTTTCCGTCTTGGTCAACAGTGCTACTTGCACTTACTATTTTCTGTGGAGGAAGAGTGACACCCAGTGGTTAAATTGATTCAACAGAAGTCTTGTCTGGGTTTCTCTCGTCTCAGATTATGCGTTTAAAAATTGAAGGGGGGCGGGGGAAAGAACTAAAAGTGAGTCTTTTAATAAATATGTTTCTGACTTATCAAATGAGCTGCAATTACTTTCTGTTTATCAAGACGCTGTATGCCATTTCATACTATTTCAGTAATTGCTGCAAACCTCTTCCTATTTGAACATAATCTCTCCTACACTCAAAAAAAGGTTTTGTTGAATAAAAAATACTTTATCAGATCAAATTATAACTCTTTGAAAAAATTCATTGACTTTCTTGGATAAAAGAGGCTAGGATTTACTTATTTTATCTGTATTATCACTTTTGGGTGACAGTGACTATGTATTTCCCAGTGATTTTATAAAAATACCCAACATAGTTTTAGTTATTTACTGCTAGCAGCAACGTTTCTTTACGAAAACTAACCTTTTTTTTTTTTTTTTCCCCCCACAGGGTTACATGAATTCTTTTTCGTGCTTGTCCTAGCATACTTCGTAACTGCTTGCATATATGCGCAGTCCCTATGGCAAACACTTAAGAAGCGTGGACCTATGCATACTGTATTAAGGGTGTTGACAGTTGCATTACTGTTGCAGGCTGGTTCAGCTCTTGCCAACTACCTGCATTTCTCAAGGTATCTTTGTTTATTTTTGCTTTCAGGTCTTAAGACTTCACGAACATTGTGTTGTAAAGATCAGTACATGATCTCTTCTGTGTCAATTTTGACAAAACATAGGAGTGACTTTTTAGAACTACATTGTTACCTAAATGTACTTTTAAAGAGAGAACATGCATGTAAGACTCACCTAAAAATATAATCTTTTTATTCTTTCATTAGTTATTCTAGAGATGGAATAGGAGTACCTTTTATGGGAAGTTTGTCAGAATGTGAGTATGGTTGTCTACTGTTTTTACATGCTTCTACACATTAATCTGTATAATACATTAGCAAATGCCATTGTTGGACTGTACAGTGGCACTGGATTTTTTTAATTAAATTTTTAAATATAATTTTATTTTTAAGTACTAGAAGTTGCTCTTCTGAAAAACAGATTTCATTCTGTTTACAGTAACTGCATTTAAAGTTATACAATTCTGATATTGTTTAGGATTTTTTAAAGTATTTTCTTGTCTGAAGGTTCCTTCCTACAAACACTGAAATAGGTGCCTATCACATGCGTAAATGTTTTGGTACCTTAAAGGGTTTTGTGGAGTTTGCATGATCTAGAATAGTGAAGTTTTTTAGGAAACCTAATCACATTTTATGGGGTGTGTCATTTCACTAGCAAATTTAACATTGATTATAGCAAAAAACATCAGCCTTTTGCAACACGAGTGATATGACTACTATGATGCAAAAAATGCTTATGTAAAGAATTGACGTTAACAAAATATTTTTTTCTACTCTGTATAAATATTCTGAGTTCTCACCGGAACTTAATTCCTATAACACCCCTTCCCAAAATGCACTAATTTACTCCTGCTGTGTTCTTCAGGGTTAAACGCCGTTGGGGCGGGGGTTGTTTGGGGGTTCTTTTTCTGTAGTTCACCTTTGAAGCACTGGGGGGTCTTTCTAAACCTTTTGATTGGCTTGAAAAACCTCAAGAAAGTAGTACTGTGGTAATGTGATAGCATTGGAGAGTTAACAGCCTAAACAGAAAAATATTTCCCTTAGAGTTTATTTAGAAGCTTGCAGTTGGAATTAACAGCCTCTTGATGGCACTTGGCACCACAGTAATTGCCTCTTTCTTGTTTTAACAGTTTGAGTTAGCAGCTCCTTGCAGCCTCTCCAGCAACTGTATTATTAACCTTTCCTTCTTTTGTCCTGAAATGAAATTAAATCAAGAATATGGAGGTAGTCATAACTCCTCCACAGTGAGAAAACTAATATTCACTACCCAGCCAGAACTTCAGAAAGAGTAGCTGCACGTTAGATTTTCTATGTGAGTGTTGCAGTGAAGAGCCAACTTTTATTTAAGGCAAAGTTTATTCAGAATAAAATAATTTTTTTTTAATCAATAAGCTGAAATTCAGATATTCTTACTGTTTTTAAGGTTTGTGGTTCCCAAACAAGTAGAAGAGGTGAAGTAAAAGAACAGCAAAGGTGTTGGAATACATTAAGAAGCATTTAAGCATACAAACTGAGAATACCAGATATATGCCAGGAATAACATGTTGAATTCTGTTTATATCCATATTTTGCTAGTGTTTGCTGTCAGGGAAATACTGTAGCTGATCTTCATTCGACATACTTCCCTTGTATGCGTATTAATCTCTGTACAGGGACAATATTTTCTGTTCCTGTATTTTTAGTAAATGTCGAAGTACATTAATCTTTAATAATACAGCCCAGCTGATCAGGTCTAAAGCTAACAACCACCTAGAAAGAATGTTCAGTTCTTTCTACCATCAGTAGTACTTCAGCAAGGCTAACAAGTAAAGGCTTTTAATATATTCTAGCTTGAAGTTTTGTGTATTCAGATAGAGCTTCAAACGCAGGTTTGAGACGCTGATTAAGAATGTAACTTTATGGTGTATGTGTTAATTGTTCCCAAACAAAGGGAAAAAATGGACATAGCAAAATGAGGCAAAGGTAGTTTGCATTTAATAAAATGAAATACAGGCAAGTTGTCACTCCAAATGAAGTTTGTGTTAGGGCTATTCATTATATTTTCCCCTTTAAGTATCTCAGAGTGGAATTTGTCCTGAATATTTGTGCTTTCTATTGCAGGCTACTGCATCCTTAAGATACAGTGCAATTACTTTAAAGTACAGTGCAACTATCTGACTTTTGAACAAAAAGTTTTCAGAGCAGAAAAAGGAGTTAATTTCATCATGTTTTATATTTGCAGTGTGATTAGCATACATATGATTTTAGTTCTTTAGCATTTATAGTTATGCAGATGGACTCCTGAGCCCAGACGTCTTTGACCCAATCGTGGGACTTGAAAGGATGTGACACTGTGTCTGTGTTGTTGCAGAACTGCAGCATAACTAGAGTAAAGCTGATAGTGGTCTGTTTTGTCACTGGAAACTACTCAAAATATCCACATTTTGTGGCAAAACAATCTCATCTAGTCAAATTACCATCAAAATTATGACTAAAGGCGATAGAGAGGCATAAATGTCCATCCTTCATTTGTGGGTATGTAGAACATTCTTTTTGCTTTAGAGAAGAACTTTATTTTTCTTGTGACTCTCTTTTTTTCTTTTGTTTTCAATAGTGTGTGACATAGTCTCACAAATACAAATGCTATATTTATTGTTGAGTCTGTGTATGGGTTGGACGATAGGCAGAATGAAGAAATCTCATGGCAGACCTCTTCAGTGGGATTCCACTCCAACATCTACTGGCATTGCTGTAGTAGTTGTCGTTACACAGGTTTGTGTTTTATATTAATTCTTATACTGAAATATACAGCTGCTATTAAGTATGACAGAGCCATGAACCAACTAATTTCAATATTTTATGAGGGAGAGAGTATCAAGACTGGAAAAAAAACCACAGCATAATGTGCACCCAGTATGTCTAATAGGTAACAACACCTTCTCTTTACTTGAACAATTTAAGGTGTAGCTCCGCAGTATGTTTTTGTTCAGTAGTAAAACCACTTAAGAAGTTCCCACAGTTTTTCAAGCTCCTAGTTCTGCCAATTGTTTTTAGCATTATGCTGTAAACCAGATCAGTGGAATGATCTAGATTTGCACGCACACAAAAAAGAGTGAGAGAGAGAGAATGATTTCAGCACAGTCATTTTGCTGATCTGATTTATAATGTGGTCCTATAAATAGTTGTAATCAGTGCAACTGAGGGGTTGTGAACTACGTTGTGCAGGGTAACAACAAGCAGCATGAGAGGAAAGATGAAAAAAGCTGCTGTCAGAAATTCTGTCACAAAAAAATTTGAAATCCTCAGCGCCCATCTCTTAGAACCACTCAAATAGGATGTTTCATGGTCTTTGCAATCAATATCGGGGAATTCTTGAAAGGTTCATGTGCATGATTGGACTTGCAAATATACAAATGGTCTGACACATAATTTCATTCAAATATTTTCCATTAGTATGAATTAGAAAGTCAAGTAAACCAGTAACTTTAAAGTAAATTGTAATGGAAATCTTGCAACCCTCGTGGTGCCTTTTGTAAACAAATTTTTTTAAATCACAGCATAAAGGCAAGAGAATCTGAAAGCCATTGAGAAAGAGAAGAACAGGGAGAAGCTGGAGACAGTAATGAGGAAGAGATTATACTGAAGATTTTATGCTATTTGAGTAGTATCTGTAATTAGTGCTGCTTCCAAACTAAATAAGTGGACTGCTAAAACATTAAGAGTAGCTGGGAGCTGATGTTTCTTGCTAATTAAGAATATAAACCCAAGGCTATTAAGTTCAATGGGGCTGTTGAATTTTAAAGGTAGGTTCATTCCACCTTACTTTGACACCCGTCTAGCACCAGAAATTTTACATGCTGGTAGTAAAGAAGACTTCTAAAGTGTATAATTTTATTCATGTCTCTCCACTTGTACATACATGGGTGTGTTAGTAGTTTGTCACTTGAGACTGAAAAGGTTTTTTGTTGTTGTTTCCCTTTTACTATACATGGAAAGGACACAGTATCGTCAGCTTGATCTTTTCTTAGTTGTTACTTGTGGTAAAAATTGGGGAAGGTATCATATGTCTGTGCTGCTTTCCCCAGTGTTGACCCATTACACGTTCGTGTTGGCTTTTTGAGCACTGCTGGAGCATTGGCTATTTTACTTCTCTCCACAAAGCCACAGTTCTACACCATCTCCTGGTACTGGTGGGAATGTCAGGCTTGAAAGGAGTCTTATAGGAACAGAATATGGATATTGGAGTATGTCATTGTCTGGGTGGTTTTGCACACCCATCTCAGTGTCTGCTGTCTGCAGGAAAAGTTCACTGGCACCAAGAGTATCCTTACCCCTTCTGGAGAAGATACTCTCCATCTCATGATTCAGTACATACAAAATACACCTTCCACTGCATTTCTTCTCTTAATGCAGGATGCAGCTGTTGAGCGCAGGGGTGCAGGTTCCAGACTGCATTGCCCCTGTCAAAGATTGTGAGCTTATGACTTCAGTCCCTGGATTATTCTGTTGTTCACTGGTCTGTCTAGGTTGATGTGGGTGTTGGATCTGCTATAGCACTTCTAATGACTAAAACCTAGAATGGTCTCCTTTCTATCCTGCTCTTTCCTAGAAATTCTTATGGGAGAGCCAGTTTGCTCTCCTCCAGAGCTTGGACAGACTTACGCGGATGATCAGAGATGTTCCGAGGACTTGTTGTGGAGGGTGCTGGAAACCACATACATTACCCTAATGCAGCAGATGAAGATTGAACCATGTTAGTTTTATTGCCATTCACTACCTGTCCTCATCTCAAGCAAGTGGACAGTCTGGGAAAATATGTTATTTATATATATATATATAAAATGCTTTACTGCATTTTGACTGGCAAACTATCTGACCGACCCTGTTTGCTTGCTACTAGATTCAGTGACTCATCAAATTTTCAAGGTTTTTCATCCTCTTTGTACCAGTGCTGTGGATTCTTTCTTTCTGTTCTTTCAGAAACAACAGCAATTTCCCAAGCTGTGTTTACAGGTTACCGTCAGTGTAGGGTGGACACAACCTACACTCTGGAGGTGTGGAGGATTCCACTTTCTACAGGCAGTGTCAGCAAATCTCTTGTGGTCGTTGCAGCTGCAAAAGAGGACAAGTCTGCCATTCAGCATCTCCCTTTGCCTTAACTTGTTCTTTATTTCAGCCTCAAAACAAAAGGTTCCCAGGCTGCTCTATATTCATTAAAGATTCCACCCTCTGCTGCTGAGACACAAACCTTGTTCAAAACTTTCTTGATGGCAGTCCTTTCCCATCACATAGACCTGATGGGATGTGAGATGAGCAGTTTCAGCTTTCAGGGCCGATTGGAGTGGAGGCAATGATTCTGGAAAGACAGCTGATCACTTTGTACCTGACCAAAATGACACAGATTCTTGCTGCATTAGACATCACACTTCACAGGGGTTCTTAGGTACACACCAAAGGTGTGCTCAGAATGAGCTCTACCTCTGACCTTATATCTCAACCAATTTACTGTGCTGGTATTGCATGACATCAGATACCCAAGAACTAGATACGGTTAGAAGCAGGTAGTTAATCCACTTTGCCTTGCTGCTACTTTCGATTTCCCTTTTGTTTCGCCCTTCCCCTTGTGTCTCAAAACTGATCTGTCCCATGAGGACCTACCTTTACTGGAGATTGATATGTTATCTTGGTTTGTCATAAAGTCAGTGTTGGCATAGCGAAGGCAAGGAGTTCTACCATAATTGTTTACTCATGAAAAAAAGGAAGAGTGTCTGGTTCTTCATTGTATGAATATGGAGGTTTAGCTTGTATATCTGGAACATCATGATGATGTCCGTGACAAACATTCTTCTAGCATTTGAAGAGGAAGACCAATGCTGTCCAGTGGTTGGTGTCCACTGGGAACCAACATAGGTCAGAAGTATGTGTAGGTGAAGTCAGGCATTTTGAAAAGTGTGTTATGTAAATAAGGAGATGGTCATTCTCCTTTACAAAGAAGCAGCTGTGACTTTAATGTTGGACATAGCTAGTGTGAGTCAGCTCTTCAGCTACCTAGTGCATCCAGTTCTTTTGTCTACAGCCTAAGCAGAGTTGTTCTTCGGGATAACAATTAGAATTCCCCCCTTGATTTCTTCTCAGAGCTCAGATGTAGTTCTGCTCACTGCCAACAAAATAAAATGTCCCCGATATCCACTTCAGCAGGTTGTTGTGTGGGTGTTTTTTCAGCTTGTTCCTGATATTGCATCTAAGTGAGGTGATACGTGCCTTTCTGTGACCAAGATAACGGACTTCAGGACTTACTGACCTTAGTTTCTCAGGCATAGCAAATTAAAGAGATCATGCTTGGCTATGGAAGTTCTTCCTTCATTGAGAACAGATTGCTTAATCCATTGTAACTTAGGAGCACTTCATAGCAGAGAATTCTCTTTTATAGGATCCCCCTTTTCCATCCCAGATCATAATAAGAGCAATAACACGTTCACGTTGTCTGAGTTTCTAGTGTCTTGCATGGATGGTTCTGCCTCTGCCTCTAATGTCTCCGCCTTCTGCTTATTTTGGAATAATCTAATGAAACTGAAGGAAGCTGGATTTCTGTGATCTTACATTGCTGTTACTATACACAGTCTTTGATCAACTGATTCCTGTGTTGTTTACACAGCTTATACTCTTTAAACAGCTAGTCCAGAGCATACCCTGCCATCAGACACTGTTTTCCCATGAGGATTTGAACTTTGTTCTCATGATTGCTTTACTCCAGCTCTTTGTCATCTTCTTATGAAAGTGGCTTCCTTCATTGTTGTTACTATTGGTGTAGGCTAAGGAAGATTCAAGCCCTCCTGAGCTCTGTTCTTTATTTTCTCAGACTATGTGTGTCCAGTCCAGGGAAGTGCATCAAAAGGGAAAATGCTCTGTACAAGACTGCAATGTAACATAGCTTACAAAGTTCTTTTGTGTAACTGGTAGAACTCTTGTTTGTTGCCTAAGCATATTCTACCCAGACTGAAATAAGTTCTGTGATAGGAATACATCGATTTTGTGCCAAAACTAGTGCTGCAGACACAATTTTACCAAACGCTGCACTGTATTTTGAGGTTTCAGGAGCCATTTAGTCTTACTTCAGTTTTACCCCCTGATGGATTTCTCAGTCAAGTAATGTGATCATTTGAAGATGTTTGCTTGGAGTTCCTCAGAAATAGAGAGCTATGGTGGGGACATTTGAAGCCTGTTGGTCAGATTGTTTACTAGTGATCAGTGATGTTCAAGACATGCATGCTTCATGTCTGTCTGTCTCCCGTCCTTTCATTTTCCATCCAGGTGGTTGAGGAATGACTGAAATGACAGCAGTCATGCTTGCCCATGTCATGGCCTAGGTAAGGGAAGGGAAAAGTGTGAGAGTATTCTCTGAGGATATCCTAAGCAAAAATGATCCTGTTTTGACTGATGAGACTCAAGGCCACCCACCTTTGGAAGGCACAGGTGGATTTTTTATTTTTTTTTTTAAGTTAATATCAGTAACCTTTTTGTCTTTATGTAGTTAATATAGTGAGAGCACCTTTGAATGTGTTCAGAAAGGAATTTGACTAATTTAGATTTCTAAATTGAGGCACACAGTGTCTGCTTCTGAAGGCCTTCAGAGGTACCTCACTCATAAATCAAATTTGCCTACCTTTCTTCAGAAAGCCTGCTTCATTAAGCACCTGAAACCTAAGTGCAGGTTAGATGTGTGTAGTAGGTAGACTGGATTCCAGTGTATATTCAAGTCATAAAATGCCATTCAGCTGCTACATGATGCTGGGAGAGTCTAAACTTTATGGGTATTCTAATTTATAACGTTAACATTCCCAAAGTCTTAAAAAGGTATTCTTCAGCAAGACCCATTTTTTATGCAACAAGTAGGCGCCTGCCTCCTACCCAACTAAGATTCATAAGCTTAGGCACTTCTTAGTCTGGCTTTCATTAGAGGATCTATCAATATTCTTTCTCACAGTGCTCCTACAAAATTGGTTTCTGCAGCAGATGGATACAGTGCTGAAAGTTAAGGAGGATTACTTTCTTTTATGTAGTTATCTGTTGGTTAGAGCATTTGTCCAGATGTTGGAACAGTATTTGGAACCTGTGCTGCTCCCTATCCTGGACCCTCAGAGGTTTCTGAGCTGCTGGCTTGCAAAATCAGGCTCACTCACCTTTCTGACCTAGCTGATGTTGAATTCTTTTCTCCGCAATGGCACAGCTTCAATAGAAGGGGTGGAGAGTGGCCCACCCAAGAACAGCCTATAGCCTGGCAGTTGCGGCACTCTGCAAGGAGGTGGGAGATGTGAGCTGGATATCCTTTAGGCAAAGAAGGGAATTGTGGGAGATCCAAGTTCAACCTGGGTGAATGCTTGAGCCTTTAGGCTATTGTATAAAAGGGGCAGCAGCACCACCCTCTTACTTCCCCATCTTTGAAAAGAAAAGTGAATCCTGTTAGGATTTTGAAAGAAAAGGCGTAGTCGCCTGCCTTTGAAACAAGCCTTACAGGTTGTGGATCTGAAGTGGAAGGAGACACCTCCCTGTAGCCCTGTGGAATCATTTCAGTGGGCTTCCTGCTGAGTAGGCCTACTCCTTAACAAGATTATTTTTAACTAGGTTATGTTTAACTAGATTATTTGGGATCTTATGCTAAGGTGCCACATTCCTTCTGTCCAAATTAAAGGAAACTTTATCTTGTCAAACTTTTAGAAAGTTACGAAGTTCAGTAAGTGATATTCTTCCTGCCAGTTGCACTTGGAGTAATAATAGATAAGTGACAAACTAAAAGCAGGTCAGGCTAGGGACCAGTTGTGCGAATAACTTAATCTGTGATGGGAAGATTAATTGAGGTTTAGTGTAACCTTGTTTACTCTAAATGTGCTTTGCTGCTGTTCTTTTCCAGAGCTTTTTGCTAATCTGGGAGCAGTTTGAAGATACGAATCACCACAGCTACCATTTACACCACGGCTTAGCAAGCGGTCTGCTTATTGGCCTCAGAGTTTGCCTAGCTTTATCACTGGCTGCTGGTCTTTACCAGATCATCACAGTGGAGAGAAGCACGCTGAAAAGGGAGTTCTATATCACCTTTGCCAAAGTATGGGTTGCATCAGGGAAACTGATCCTTTCTGCTGTAAATATAATTGTGGCATGCAGTTGACTGAAGCACTAAACTCTGTTCTTCCGTAAGAAAGTTAATGTTTAAGTGTCTGATTTGATTAAATTGCACTCTGTCATCAAACTCTGAGTAGTCATTTTAATTTGACAAGGAGTATAGAGCTTTTTTAAACAGAAATCCCACCTTTCATTGTGTGGTTTTCATTCTGTTGATTTAAAATTAAACAATGGGTTCATAAAATAGACAGAAATGTAAATGCAGTTCCTCTAACTGTCATTTCTTTCTTCTAAGCTGGCATGTAGTCATTTTATAACTTAAACTCATCTTCTCTTTCAGGCCTGCATTCTCTGGTTTTTGTGCCACCCATGTCTTGCAACCATTGCTGTAATATTCAGAGAATATCAAAGAGAGAAGGTATGTACAGGCAAGATAAAAGAGATGAAATTTGAATAGTAGTTGTTCTTCATGTTCGGTGTTTGTTAGCAAACTCATGCTCTTAGGCGGTTAATCTTATGACCCCAAAGCAACTTGAAAAGTCTTAGTCACACAGCTCTCATTGATGCTAATGTGAGTCATATTTTACAAAGGCATACAGGGTTTGAATCATCTAAGAGTAGTAATTTCTAGGTTAAGGGAGGGAGAGGGGGGAGATTGTTAAGTCAAAGGAAAATCTGGAGGGGTGTTTTGTTTTATTGTTTGCTTGTTTATTTTTAATTAAAAACACCTTGGGGTTTCTTTTAACAAAGCTAGTAGAGAGATAAATCAGTGGATTTTTTTCTGTTGTTTGCTTTTTAGTCCTCATCCTTTAAAAGCTTTATGTGGCTAAATAGGTCAGGGAACCTGTAGCTGAACTGTATTCTTTAGATTAAGAAATCTGTCCAACTGTGTAGTTTGGTTTTTAAGCACTAAACAGTTAAAAACAAAGGTGGACTCACTGGGTTTCTTAGTTGCTTAAACATATTGGGAGCTAGAGAACTAGTGTGTGGAGCCTGCCACATTCAGATAAAAAGCATTACTATTTTCAGGTGATTGACTACCTCATTCCAGGGTAGAGTTTGCTTCTTTTCTTTATGATTATACGCATCTGTGCATTTGTATGCAAATATGTTCAGAAATTGAGCTTTTATTTGTATAGAGGATATGTAAGGGAAAGAAAAAAGTTCCACTCAAAATATATAGTAAATTAAATACTTTGTTTGGTTAAAAAAAAGGCATTGAAGGAGAAAAAGGCTCCTCTAAAGCTACTGATAAGCCTTTTAATTGTTGTTTGATTAAATTGTCATCAGGGCAACAGAACATGAGAGATCAGTAAAGGAAACTTTTGCAAAGTTTTGAGATTTTAAGCTTGCTGAAGAGAGAGTGCAGTTGCTCCGCTATTGCATTTGAGCAAGTTTAACCATTGTGCGCAGCTGCAGTTCCTACATGAACTATGATAATTTAGCTGTATTTCCTTCTTTAAATGCACTTCAATACAATAAAGAAATGTGCAATCAGTAAATATCATGTTTACTAAGGAAAGCATGTATTTTAAAAGACTCTGTATACATAAACTTAGACTTTTGCTTTCTCAGAAACAGTAGTTACCTTTGTATGTTTGATAATACCACCTTAGACATCTTTTACACCTGAAGAGACTTGCACTGAGAAGAGGTCTGGCTAAATGAGACTTACAAATCACTGTCCTCACAGCTCCGTGACTGTGTTAGTGCAAAGTGTTTCCAGGCTTTTCCTCCCTCCGCACCCCAGCTCTGTTTGTTGTAAGAATAGAATATCTAAACATCACCTCTGCTTGTGAAACTGCATGGGTGGTGAATTGCAAGTCTGAAATTCCCCAGAACAGAGACTGCCAGAAGGGTTATGTGACTTGCCAAGGGCTACCTACCAAGTTAAAAACACCCAGGTGTGAGAGTCTGAATCCTGGACTTGAGACTCATGTTCAAATCTTTTGTAACTGCAGCAATATTAAAAGGTTTAAAGTTAGACCTC
Organism: Coracopsis vasa; assembly: GCA_026283785.1. Classification (NCBI taxonomy): domain Eukaryota; kingdom Metazoa; phylum Chordata; class Aves; order Psittaciformes; family Psittacidae; genus Coracopsis; species Coracopsis vasa. Next base: position 10,508 of record JANHGB010012267.1, on the reverse strand, counting down.
AAGCACTTACACAGTATGCTGTAGAAATTTATTGTGGCTTGTTTGGTGGAGGTTGGGTTGGGGTCTGGTTGGGTTTGTTTGTTTTTTTTTTTTCACTTTTTTTTTTTTTTTTTTTGTCTAGATTATTACCATGGGTGTTATCCTCTGTCAGTGCATCTCCATGGTTATCCTCTACAGACTTTTTCTATCTCATAGTCTATATTGGGAAGTATCTTCACTGTCATCAGTGACATTGCCACTAACAGTATCCTCTGGACATAAAAATCGACATCATTTCTGAGATGTTTAGGAAGAGTACCTTCTGTAATAAATGTGCAATAATGACTTAAATATACAGGTATTTTTGTCACAGGTGTGTCATACATTGGTTTCACTGGAAAAGAGTAATAATATAAGAGCACTTCACAGACCTTTGGTTTGACAAGGTCCCTAGATTGATCTGTTAAAAGTATTGTGGAGTAGAAAAATCCATAATTTGAATAATTTCATAAATATTATATGCAGCATGTGGTGTTGAGCTGTATCACGGAGAAGTACAATGAATCTTTTCTCTCCCTTTCACAGGCACAAAAAAAATGTTCTTGTTTTGTATCGATACAAGGTTTGAAGGTCTTACAAAATGCAGTTCTTAAAACATGTGCAGGCTCAAACAAGTCTGAAATTGGCCAGTTGTGAAACTGGTGTGATGTGTAACGATGAGTAAAAGTTCCTTTATTTTCATGCTTTAGAGAAAATGTATTTTATGTATAAGTATAAAAGAAGGGCAAACAAAAGAAGGGGAGTCCTCTGGAAAACACATGTAAAATGTTCCCAACTGCCTGCGAGAAACTTTCCTTTATTATCGGTGTAAAAGAAAAGCCTATTTTGCAACTAGTGTTCATACTGGTTAAAATTTTAAGGGGAAGGAAAATAGGGTTTATCTGCCTTTTTTTTTTTCTCTCTCTCTTTTTTTAAATAAATGTAACTACAAATTTAATCCAGTAATGAAGGTCTAAACAGTATTTGAAGCTTAGAAGACATAGCAACATGAAGGTAGTTAAAACAGCAGGCTTGCATCTTTTAAATAAAAAAAAAGGCAAAGAAAATGGAATGGGTGATGTGGTACTAGAATTTTAATCCTGATATAATTCATTTCTGTTACATTGAGGATTCAATCATAATTAAGCCATATACACAGATTAAATTAACAGAAGCATTTCAAATAAATGCTGGTTTCAGTCATCAACTACCCATGAATTCCTGCCCAAGGATACTTAATCAGGATTAAATTTTCTATGAATAATTGAAAAACAAAATACTCACTGGATTTGTTATAATCCATGTTGGCACTGGCTTCTAAGTAGTTGCCATCTTCCATCCATTGTAATAAAGCCATACTACTTTGTGATGCCCTAGCATTCAGAAAGCCAGTGTAAATGTACACTTTATTGAAGTGCCTATTTATTATGATTAAATCATGCTGACATTTTATTTCCTTCATAATAAGAACATACCTGTTACCGTTGTGAGTGAAATCTTTCTTTATGGATTTACTTTAGTATTTGTCAAATGTTAGACTTCTTTTCATACATGTGTGTTTCTTCACAAAATGAGGTTTATTTTCTAGTAAATGAATGTTTGTTTCTTCTTAACAGTGTGTGTTTAGTTATGTCCCTATGAAAAGGTGAAGACACCGGAGTTCTATCTTTAAAATAGCCCTAACTTTTCTGTACATGTTTGCCTCAGTTGTGAGCATAGTTCAAGTCTATTCCATTTTAGTTTAGAGGCAAAACTAGACATTTGCCTTTGACTAAGGCAAAATGGCAACATGACAAAGTTGCTCATTAAATCATCTCCTTTCTTATTGTTTGTAATTCAGATCAAGAATGGCAGGTTGAGGCTGGAAAAGATGAGATATTATGATTTCACACAATCTTCAGAATGATTAAAAGATTAATTATTACATTCCTCTGATAACCACACAAAAATATTATTGGTTAAACTTCAGTCTTTATTTCCCTGCTTATCTCTGTACTTTTCATCTTCTCAAGAAAAAAGCATCCTGTTTTTTGATAAGTCTCCAATAATGCAGTAGAAGAGTTCTATCCGTCCTCATGTACAAGACATGAAATTCACACATAAAATAGAATTTTCTGATAGACACAAGAACTGCTTTACAGTTTACAATCCGTTATGATTAAAGTTTTAACCTATGCAGAAAAAACCTGTATGTGACTTTCAGAAGAGATACTCTATTTGTTTTATTCTCCAGAAGTATTTTTTTTTATTTCCTGTAGTCCCTCTGACTTCAGTCGGTCAGTATTAAGGTAAATGATATCTTAATTTCACCTTATAAATATACCCTACGACAACTCATAAAATGAATTCATAGTTAATCTGATTGTAAATACAAAGCATAAGGTGTTGTCTCTTAATCTTTTCCAGGTTGCCCCATAAGTCATCTGGTGACGTTATCCTCTTAGTTTTGGCATTGAAAATAAAATTTTAATTTTGCTATTAATGTAACTCTAGCAATTAAATATGTCTTCCTCATGGTAAGCAGTACAAAGGACATGCATTTCTACCCAGGGTCTGTTAGTGTTCTTTCAATACCAGCACTCCCCAATTTTATGTTACTAAATCATTAATGCATACTGTAGCAGTAGGTCAGTATGACTGCAGTAATATTCAAGATGTTAGTTGATTCAGTACAGGGTATCTTGGGGGAACGCTTCAAGTATGACTAATTTACAAAGCTTCATTCTCACCTGGGCTCTAGCTTGAAGCTTAACTGCCTCTGGATCATGCCTGAAGAGTGGTTTTGAGTATGTGAAAGCCTATCTCTTCTTCCCAACTTACATCTTCTGTGAAACCAGCTGATAAGACCTTGCTTTTTTCATGCTTATTCACAGTTACCCATTTTATCAATTTGATTTCATAACCTCATCTTGAAAGAATAGCTTCCAGCCTTTTTTCAGTTGTCTTCAATCAGTGCATCCTGCCTGGAAAACTTTTTCTTTCTCTTTTTCTAAAATGTGCTTTCTGTCACGAAGAAAAAAGTATGTTTCCTGTCACAAACTGGGGCTTTTGCATACATCTGAGGAACTCGTGATGCACCATATGTCAACTGTGCGTTAGGTGACAGCAGCGGTCAAAAACACTCCTGCGGGATGCCTGTAGCCCCAGTGCATAAGTGGTGTGGATTTGTGCCTGCTGAAAGGTGCCATGTATTCAGGGAATTCTCAGAGAGAGCTAGGGCAGCTCTAGGCTCCTGCCACCTTACCACTGCAAGGGGCTGAAGCGTGTTCCCCGCTAAGGCAGCGCTGAACAGCACGTTCAGTTGAGGTCAGATGATGACACCTCACTTGAGAGTTTCTGTGCATTCTGCAGTTCTGTTTTGAAGCTGCAGTTGTATTAATTCTATTGCCCGCATATTTCAGTGCTCAGAAAAGTGTAAACTGAAGTTGGTTGTGCTCCGAAGAAACCCACTTCTGTGTGAGAGGGCATCTTCTTACCAGCCATCACCTTTCCACTGGTATAGATGCCAGTTTGCTTCAACTGTGATTGATTGGTTTGGGGGAATGTATCCCAGCTCAGGAGAAATGAGGGTGAGATCATCGACTTGATGAGACCCCCCACAAGCTGGCAGGAGGGATCATCGTGCATTGCTCTGGACCAGCTGTGTGGAAGATGGAGCAGTTCTAAGGCTCATCACAAGTCTCCTAAGCTATTCATTCATCTTCTGTGTAGAATGTGGTTATTGTATGTTTATTTAAAGTGTTTCAGGTAGGAAAATTAATACTTACAATTAAATCTATGTAGATGGAAGTGGGAAGGCTTGATTGGAAAAATATCAAGTTTCTAATACATATTACTATACTAAGACCTCCCACACAAGATAAACTTTTATAGTCAGGTCTAATGAATATTCCTCTCTGGTTCCTGTGCCAATGGAGAGCCATGGAAGTATCAAAATCTTTTTGTTTGCATCTTGATCCTCTACAGAACTGGAAGAATATTTTATTTGATTTGGCTCTAGTTTATTCTGTGCAATGTTATGCCTCTGGTTAATCCAATAGATGTTTATTGGGCTGGCCAAAGGTGATGCTGTACCTTTTAATTCCTCTTGTGTGACTATGCAATGTACAAAGAGCAGGTGATCCTTGCAAATGTCAAACATTAAAAGAGAAAGTATTGAGCTGTTTTTCAAAGGATGGTTCTTTTCTAAGCGTGCTGATACAACTAGGCTGTGATTTTCCAGTGAACAGTAAGTCCTCATTCCAGTTTTGCTTAAACCATTATTTTCTGCAAATCTTTTTCCTGTTGTGTGAATTCCATCTCTCCCACCGCGCTCTGTCTCTGCCCTCCCCTCTCTCATACATATGACTTTGAGTGTAATGGGTGTCATTTCTCTCTCTATCTCTCCATCTGTTCCCACGATCAACACTCACAGTCCAGCCCCTGCTTTGCATCTAGTATACGTACTCTCTTTATCCTTGGTCTGTTTTGATTTCGCGCTTTTCCTGCCTCTCCTTCACCCTCTCTATCATGTCTTTAGTCTCCCTAGCCATCAGAGACCTGAGGGCGTGGGTTGACATCGCAGCTAATTTGGGCTGCTAGCTGCCTAAAAAAAGAATGTCCCTGTTTCTCTGGCCACACGCTGCCCTGGCTTCCCTTGAACTGACACTGGCTGTCACCTAGCAGTTTAAGTGAGGTAGAGCTGAGGAGTTAAATGGGTAGAAAACTCAGCCATTAGCAGCAGCAGAAGAAAAACAAAACGTTCTTGGTGGGTTTAGCTCACCTAACCAGGTCACAGGATTTGATGAGTACCGATACTGCTGCCTGGGGACAGGATAGGAAGGGCACAGTAAAGAGGGGCAACATCCCCTTTAGGAGAGCAGCTGCAAGATCAGTCAGTCTCTTGTGAACTATCAGCCTTGAAACAACTCCATCTCACTCTCCTGTATGTCTTCTGCTGCATTTTGAGTGCTAAGGATTGGCCTGTCCCTTTCCTGAACAGCTCTTTACAGCAGCATCAGGAAGGGGGTTTTCCAGCAAGAGGAAAACTGGCTCCTTTAAAGTATTTCAGATTTAACAGGTCAGTTGTGCCTTTGCAGCCTTACAAAAGGAGCAGGGAGGTGTAAGAAGCAGTGCCTTATTTGAGGAAGAGTTTTGAGGGGAGAAAAGCCAACCCCCATGAAAAGCTCCATGTATGGAGTGGGTGCCAGTTTTTTCTACAGACGTCAGCACAATGGTGGAAGGCAACCAGCAATGCCACATGGCTCCTCACAGGGGTCTGCTTGCGGGTAGTGAGAGACTTAATCTGAACAACCACAACCCAAAGAGCAAAGATTTCCAGCAGCGGGTGCTCTGTAAGGCTGATACCTACCAGTTGGTTAATAGGCTGAGACGTCTGACTTAGTGAGGCTGTGGTAGGATGGTGAGGATCCTTCTCGCCTTTTGGTCAAGTCCTGATGAGTTTGCCCAGGCTGGCAACTGTGTTTGGTGTTCAGTGCTGCTGCAACACGAATCCCCAAAAAAAACTTTATTCATGGAGACTGCAAATGAGCAGTCTCAGGAATCTCCCGTTTTGTGATCCCGTACTTAGAGCTGAGAGACTGTACATGTGCCTTGTTAGACGGATACTTTTTTTATCATCATTTCTGACCTTTTGAGTGTCTTTTAAAACAATGGCATTGTTTTCAAATCAAATTTTATGAAGTGAACATCGGGGTTGTGAAGAAGAGATTATAATTTACATAAGACTTCTATTTAACCTATTACCTATGAAAATGCACTTCAGGCTGAAACTTGTTTTCCGAAGGTTAGAGCGTACAAAACAAATGGTTTTTAAAATTTCCTTACTTATGAGCCCCTTAAATTGTGCTTTCTAAAAGGGAAAGAAAAAAAAAAGTCTTGGAACCTTACCAGTTTAATTTGCATTTTGGCTCTGATGTAACTCAAAATAGATTAGATTAAAAAAGGAAATTTGGCAAGTGATTACTCAATTACATGATTTTACTGCTTTGGTATTTTGAAAATAAAAATGAACAGATCTGTTTTACTTTGAAAAGTGCCTGGTGCACGTGTGCTGTAACCACTTTTCAGAAACCATATGGAAGTTTCCCTACATTGCGGATGGCGATGCTGCCCAGGGCTCAAATCTGTATTCCTGCTATGGACTGTGCAGGATCCAGTCGGGTCAGGGAATTTAGTGTATATGTTCAGGTAATCCTGTATTGAAGCGATGCAGGGTAATGAGTTTGGTGTGTAAAGCACAGAAAGTTCAGAGTGACAGGGCTGCATTGCTCCTTTTCCATAGAAAGGAACTAAAATACGTTGGAGCTACTGCCAGGTCAAAAAGTTAGGAGGGATTTGGGGAAGGGGTACAATTTACATGGAATTTATGTTGTGCAAGATATAAAGGTGGGCGGCATCAACAGGTATTTCAACATCTAGAACCATGGATATTTGCTCTCTGTGCCTTCCTCATTACCCTTGATTCCCATGTAGGCATACCTCTACTTTGCCCTCATGAGACCCCACCTGGAGTATTGTGTTCAGCTCTGAAGCCCTCAATATAGGAAGGAAGTGGACCTGCTTGACAGAGTCCAGAGGAAGCCATGAAGATGCTCAGAGGGCTGGAGCACCTCTCCTATGAAGACAGGCAGAGAGAGTTGGGCTTGTTCAGCCTTGAGAAGCGAAGGCTCCAGGGAGACCTTCTAGCAGGCTTCCACTACCTAAAGATGCCTACAAGAAATGTGGAGAGTGACTTTTTACTGTGTGATAGGGCAAGGGATAATGGCTTTAAATGGAAAAGAGGGTAGATACAGATTTGATATTAGGAAGAAATTCTTCCCTGTGAGGGTGGTGCGGCACTGGCACAGGTTGCCCAGAGAAGTTGTGGCTGCCCCATCCCTGGCAGTGTTCAAGGCCTGGTTGAATGGGGCTTTTGGCAACCTGGTCTAGTGGAAGGTGTCCCTGCCTGTGGCAGGGGGGTTGAAACTGGATGAGCTTTGAGGTCCCTTCCCACCTAAAACATTCTATGATAAAAATTAAACATACTAATTCTTCTTGAGGAGAAGCAGCAATAATCCTCATGTGCTTGTGCCATCAGTGGCAATGGCATGTCAGTGGACATGGACATTTCTGAAGGCCATCACTTTGCATTTGAAGAGGAGAAAAGTGAAGACATGAAGGAAATTAAGATGGTCTTGAGAGCAGCTTTATTTTGGACAGCAGAGGTTCATCTCACAGACTTCTCAGAACCAGGTCTGCCAAGTATCGGGTATGTAGTAGCCAAAACCAGATACTTGTAAGAGGCAGCAGGATGAAACCAAGAGATGCAGACGACAACCAAGTCTCATGTGCCACATAACTCTTAAGACAGTTTGAGGAGTAGGATCTCCCTGCTGCAACAGCAGAACACTCACCTCTCTGCAGCAAGCACTGTGTGAGGGACATCTTGGCAGTGACCCCTCTTCAGACAGGAATGGTTTGCTGAAGCTCCACAGGCTCAGTAGTCAAGTGAAATGCCATCTGTCATCTCCATTCCATGTCACTGTTTCAAAAGGCATTTGTTATTTTCTAACAACTCCTGGGCATATTCCTCCCTTCATCCCCTTCATTCTTCCTTTCCTTCCTCACGTTATTCCCTTCCTTCCCTTCCTTCTTTCCTACCTTTGTGGGGACAGGGGACAAGCTTAGACCCTAGTCTTCATCCCTGCAAGCAGAAACGTGTGCTGACACTCTGTCAACAGCCCGAGTCGCTCTGGGATTGACAAATGGACAAAGCGCAAAGCCTTTCAGTGCCAGGAGAGGAGCTGACAGCTGCCATCAGCCTGATGTATTTCTGCAAGGAGGCAAATTGACGTGCACTGAGCAGAATCGTTGACCACCTTCAAAGGGAAGGGGGGAAACAGGAGAGTTTTCTACCACTGAGTCCGTGATGGGCAGACTGTGAGTTTCAATTTCTTATCTCCGAGGTCTGTTGCCAGAGACCGGAACATGTGGCGGTGTGTATATAGGGATGGTGCCGTTGTAAGTGGCTTTGTCACGTCATGTGACAGCACGTTTCTTTGTCGGGGGAAGCAACAAATCCAGGGCTTCTGTTCTGGAGATGAAAATAGGAGATAGGACTGGGGTGGGGAGAAATCACTTCCCAGGCACTGTATCCCGGTGGAATCGTTGCAATTCATGTATTAGTCAAAGTCTAGATTTTGCAGCTAAGTCTTAAATTAACCTTGAAGTTATCTGAAAAGTCTCCTCTTCGCTATCGTGTATGCGGTTGTCCCGAGCCAGTGCCCTTACTGCTTGCGCATCTCACCCCACGGTCATGGCTGTTACACTTGCTAGAGAAAGGAAACATAAGCAGTGTCTCAAGAGGTGCTTTAGGCGTTCATTCGAGTTAATTCCATGAAGTACGACTGTGACAGTGCAGGGCTCCCGAGGAGCTGCACCTCTCTCAGTCTTTGGGTGATAGCTGTGCGGAGAGATGTGTGCCGGGCCCCGGCGCCCAGGCCCGTCCGGGCCCTTCGAGCTGCAGCGCTTCCTTTCCATGGGCTGGAAGTTTCTCTGGCGGAGAAGGCGGCTCATGGAGCGGGTGGCTCCCGTTCCCCATGGCAGGGCGGTGCCGCCAGGGGGGGCCCTTGGGCCGCATCAGGCCGCCCCGGGTTGGCGGCTGCCGGGGGCCGCGTTCCGGGGAGCCAAGCCTGAAGGGGGAAGCCACGGCCCGGCCCGGCCCATGCTGCCCTGGCTCGGTGCGCAGCGAAGCCGCCGCAGAGGCAGCGCTCTGCTCGGTGCCAGCCTGCCCAAGCGGGGGCTGCCGCAGCAGGCATATGCAGGGCAAGCGTGGAGTGCGCCCCGCCTGCGGCAGAGCCCGCGTCCCGCGGGCTCCCTACCCACCGGCGGGGAGCCGGGCGGTGAGGGACCGTTTTCCCTCTCACTGCTCGGTGTGCCCACAAGGAGAGGGTCCCCAGAGGCCACAGCCGCCGCGGCAGCTCCTCCGGCAGCGGCAGTCGGCGGGGGATGAGCCCACAAAGGAAAGGCATTGCCCCGCACGGCTCCCCGGGCCGGACCGGTTGGGCAGGGAGCCGGGTACGGCCGGGCTGGGAGCAGGGCCGCCTCTCCGGGCTCCTTCCCCCTGGTGAATGGGACCAGTTTGGGGTTCAGGGGGTCTTTCCCCTCCCTTATATCCCGCCCCCCAGCCTAAGCCTGTAATTGTTTTAACACACCTGACCCGCTATTTCACACGCTCGGGCAGACCCATGGCGCGGCTGATACCGAGTCCCATCAGCGAATGAGAGGAGGGAGGAGGAAGAAGAAGCAGGCGAAGTTTAGGAGGAAAAGTGTGAAATAAAAAAATAAATAAATTGGTAAATAAACAGGAGTCTTTAGAAAGCCCCCGAATGTCTGAAAGTGCGCGCGTGTGTGTGTTTCCCTTCCTGCCAAAGCAGGATGTCAAACGCTGTCCTTTTCCCCCTCTTCTTTAAAAGCAGCCTAAAAGGAAAATTCTTCACAGAACCTTAAAGAACTTTTTGACACAACAGCTGCAAAATCTATTTTCTAAACAAAGATTTATACATATTTATACGCGCTTAATCCAGATTTTTTCTTTTTTTTTTTTTTTTTTTAATAAATCATTCTCAGAACTGCAGAGGTAAACTATATGTAAATACCTCAAGTAATAGGCTTGTAGTGCAAATCACATCATTTTATCTTCAATTTTGCATTCGTTTTTCTGGCTTAAAGGTGCATCAGAGATATGCATTTTAGCATATTCAGAACACGGGGCGTGAAATTAAATGTTTGACAGAGTGAGAAAAATATACAGACTTTGGAGATGCCTTAAAAATAGTAATTTATGCAGATCTAGAGGAGTGAAATCATTTGCAATGGAGTGACCCTCTCTCCAGGAATTTTTTGCTCAGTGTTCTTCTCTAATCTCCTGCTGTATCTTCATTTTTCATTGAACTAGCCAGTTTTCTGCGAAGCAGTCTTGTAGATAAGGGAAGTGCTAAAAGAAGAAGAAAGAAGAAGCTCAGTGGGTCCGTTTCCATTGCACTTTTACCCAAGGCAATGGGCAGAATTTAACGGATTCCTTCCAACATATGTTTTTGCCAGATAAGTAAACAGTGTGTGTCGGAAATGAAAAAGCATTTGCAATTTAATGACATTACAGCTCTCAGCTTAGGCTGGCGTGCTGCGAGGCGAAAAGCAGAAAGAGAGAGGAGAGTAGAAAGAGAAAAAGAACAAAGTTCATCTTCCTTTTTGTGCATTTTTATCAAGGAAAATATTACTTCTTTCCCCCTCTTGTTCTCTTTTCTTTTTCTCTTTGCTTTTTTGTCTCACTCATCTACATTTTTTTCTTTTCTCTCCTTTTGTCTCCTCTGCCCCTCATCCAAAAGTCAGACAGTTGGGAATGTTGATTGATCCATAACATCCTGATCAGTGGGGTAACGTGTTTGGAGACTGTGGCTTTGGGCAGCATGCATGGTGTTAGACAATTGTGCTAGAGTCCGTATGAATGT
>JANHGB010012266.1:0-88411 GCA_026283785.1 Coracopsis vasa | reverse complement strand
GTTCAAGGCCAGGTTGGACAGGGCTTGGAGCAACCTGCTCTAGTGGAAGGTGTCCCTGCCCATGGCAGGGGTTGGAAGTGGGTGAGCTTTAAGGTGCCTTCCAACCCAAACCAGTCTGTGATAAATGGAAGAAAGTTTCTGGGACCAGCACCTTCTGCAGAGAGTAAGCAGGTTTTACAGATACCCAACAAGATCTAAGGTGCCTTTCAGACCTAAGCATTTTAAAACCAGCTTCCTGACCAGCGAGGAGAGCCCTTACCCCACCTGTGACCTCCTTTCCCTCTGTCCATGGGCATGCTCTCTGCAAGGCAAGCAAAGACACCGAGGGCCACAGTGTGCCCTTTCTTCCCGCCCTGCCCTCTTGCTGTATGAATCCCATCCAAGTTTGCCTGCCAATATCCACTGGGCTCTGCCAGCATAAACAGTGGCAGAGGGCCACAGGGGCTGCAATTCCACTTATGAGGAGAGGAACAATAAGAGATCAGTTCGGTCCAGAAAACATATGGAAGTGGCCAAAATGGAGGTGCGACCAAAGGAAAGAAAAGACCTACAAAAATGGTACCTGTATGGCTCCTCTGAAACACTACAGAACTGTGGTTAGATCACCTCTACCTTCCCCAGCTCCACAGCCTGGGTGGAGGACAGCAGTTCAGACCCTCTGAATCCCACGTGGATGCAGGGTCCAGCTTCATCAAGGAGAGCCACCTGCCTCAGCATTGTCCATTGGGCATCAAGGCACTGAAGCCATTGGGAGCACCAGGCAGGAATGGGACTTGGTCACCACCCTAGGGCAAGCCAGGGAGAATCCTCGGGGCAATGCCAGGATGAGTGGGATGGATGAAGAAATGGAAGGAAATGTGTTCCCTACTCAAACCACCAAATTTGGAAGGTCTTCCACTCTGTCATGTCTCTGTTTCCTCAGGATCTACACAACACTGAGCTGAAGATTAAAGCTTGGAGTCCTATAGACACTATCTGGTTATTGTCTATGAGACTGGGACATGAATCATTAAAAGTAATTCCTCTTGCCACTATCCAAATAACTTAGTAGTGTTAAGGGACTGTAGCCCAATTTGGCCTTTCGTCATTCTGAGTGCTGCTATTACAAGGCTGCAGTTTTGTGGTTTGTGGAGGGCAAATTCCACTCCAAACAAAAGCCAAGCCAGAGCCAGGGCTTCATGCACGTCTCTGGGAGAGCGGGGTCTGGTGGCCATGGCCAAGTCTTCTCCAAGCCTCAAAACCAGTTCGTCTTTGGGGGCACTTTGTCGCTGGGGATGGCTGAACACCTTCCCCCAGGAGATTCACCTGGAGTGAAGAAGTGGAGGTTTTTGGACAGGGCCTTGGGCAACCTGGTCTAGTGTCAGGTGTCCCTGCCCATGGCAGGGGGTTGGAACTGGATGAGCTTAAGGTCCTTTCCAACCCAAACCGTTCTGTGATTCTACACTGCAGTCTCTCAACATTTGGGCAAAGTGTACCTTTGTAGGTGAGATAAATTTTCCACTCCTGATAGAAAAAAGGAGGGGGAAGAAAGCGTTCAGAGCCTAAGAAACCTAATGGTTTGTCTTAATTAAAGGTAAACTTTTGCTTTGGGGTGGCTGTGGTTAGAGCAGCAGGCAGGGACCTGGCAACACAGGCTCAACAGTAAGAAAAAAGACTCTTTCTCTTCTTTTTTTTTTGCCAGGCATTCACTTTGGCCTCACTCTGAAATGGCTTTGGAGCTGCAGACACCTCCATGTAAATGTTCTTAATCGAGGGAAATAAAAAGGCCCACTGCAGGACATTTGTAATCCTTCTGATTTAGATGTTTTAATAATGTGTGAGTTTATCTTGGAAGATAGAGGCTGACCTGGAATTAAAAGTATGGCTCTGCCAACGTGAGGCTAAGAACCCAGACAGAAGACTTAGATATAATAGCATAATATGTGTCTGTGTATACACACACACACATATATAGACATATATATGCATGTGCTAGTATAAACACATCTTCAAATAATCATAAACTCCCTTTAAAAAATTATTTCAGCCCAAATTAAGGTATAGACAACATCTTGACTGGCTCAGACACCGCAGCAGAGTGGTGCCCCATGATATATTCATTTCCTATTCTGGTGTGGTTAATTGGGTATTTCGATTTAATTACCACAGTCAATAGCACTTTCAGTTGAGTGTCTTAAGTGTTCATTTAATTTACTGTAGATTTAAAAAGGCAGCGGTTGTATGTTAAAGCTGTTAACCATCTGGATGGGCTGCAAAGCCCATCTCTTCTCTAGGGTAGCTGGGGCCTGATCCAAGACACACTGATGTCTACAACAGTCTTTCTGTTGACTTCAGGAGCTCTAGACCTGTGCTCCTTGGGGAGCAGGGAGGTAGGCAAATGCCACTGGCTGTGGGCTTCCTGCCTGGGCTGTGTGAGGGAGGGTTTTTTAAGGTACCGTTTCTTTTCTGTAGGAAATTTCCGAAAGCAGTAAGGTCAGGAAGAGCAGCCCATGGCTCGGGGCTCAGTGATCGTGAGCTGTGAGATTGGTCCTTTTGGGTTAGGATTTTAAATGGAATTTCAAGAGCCTTTTCACAGCCTGGGTCACACCTAGGGAAATGCAAAATAAACACACCAGTTTGACAAGCCTCATGCAACTGGGTGATCTATGTTACCCCTGTCACAAGGTCTGGCAGAGCTGCTCATCCTTCTCCTATGAGTCACTAGCTCATGCCATGGGTCAGGAAATGAGGAGGTCTGCAGGGTTTCAGATCACTAATGTACTGGGGAGCAAAAAGAGGTAAGCAGCAGATATCAGCATTGCCTCTCTTGATTTCAGAGGTTCTCTTAAACGGGAGCATGATTTGTTTAGGCAAAGGAGGATATAGCATAGGGCTGTAATTGTAGAGGCTGGACTTGATGGCCTGGGTCCTGTCCATCTTCCTGCACAGTCCTACTTGCTAAGCAGGCTTTAGTAAAATGGTAAAATACCACAGTATTGAATGTTTCAAAGATGCACTAGTGCCTAAAGATGCTGGAGTGGATTTCCAGGAACATCTGGGTCAGAAGCAGCCAAACATGATGTGTATCAATATCTTCCCCACACAGACCACATAGCCTTGGGTAGAAGAGAAGAAATGGGGAAAGAAGATGGGGTTTTAGACAGAGGATGAGTAGCCAGGTTCCACAGCTCTGCCATGGGACAAGCAGGAAGAGGGTGTTTTGGGGGATCCTAGAGTAGCCCATCAGTGCAGGCCGTGGTGAGGCCATTGCTTAACTCTTCCTCTAGTCAACAATTGGGTTTATCCAGCAACCCCCAGTCACATACTGGCAGTTATATGATGTTGCCCAAACCAGAGGCATAGCTGGCTGGCTGGCAAGCTGCATGCAACATGGGAGCCACAGGTTCTTTGGGGCCGCAGGCTCCCATGGCCCCCAGGCTCGAAGCCAGGCTGTGTTTAAAAACAAGCAGCAGAAACATCGGCAGGAGCAGGACTCCAGCACATGAAATCAAGTGGAGGGAAATTCTTCTGCTGCAGAAAGTAGGCAAAAGGCAACTGGAGATGAATAGGCTGCCTGACAGTTGGCAGACATGCAGACTGTCTGCCATAGATGGTAATATAGGCACTGCAACTATTATGGCATCTGAAGTCAAAAAAGCAATGAAAAGCTTTAACCTCTGCTTACCCGGGAAAACAAACAGTGGCTTCGGATGCAGTCAGTGGAGAGAAGCCTTTGCGATGCTTGTGACAGGCAAATGGTCTAGAAAGCTCTGGTGGGGATTATGGGCTGGGCTTGTGCTTTACTTGTGCTAGTTACACAGCCAGCTTTAAAATTATATCACTGCTGTTATTATAGCGATATTGCTATCACTGCTGTTATTTTCTTAGCACATCAAGGGAGCCCGGACAGCCGCTCTTTATTTCGTACGTGAATGCAAACGGCGTTTAGATTTTTGTGGAGATCAGACACCAGACACATTCCTACATTCTTGTCCGATGTTCAATATTTTTCCATGAGTCAAGGAGAACAAGAATGGGCATATTGTGTAAATGCAAAACTCTGCCTTTTTAAACTGACACGATGGATTTCAGCCCTGCCTCTTTGTCTCTCTCCTCCAAGCAGGGGCTTTTCAGCCTGCCAGATTTTGTTACTTGCTATCCTTGCAAACAGAGGGAGGGAAGAGTCAGCCCTTGTTAATTCATTGTCCCAGTTACCTAGCAGTGCTGTATCCTTAAGGACTGCTGGGGTATTTTTGCTCTTCTGAGATGGTGAGGAGCTGTTGCTTTCCTGCCAGCTCCATTGTGTTCCCTTAGTAAAAGCCTGCAACACTACAGGCACTTTAAAAAGAAGTGAGGAGTCTGTTGCAATAGACATCCAACAAAAGTTCCTGCTGCAATCCACACTTCCAGTAAACGCTGGTTTGTAATCCAGATTTCAGGCTCCAGGGCTGGTTCTTAATAAAACACTGATACAGGTCAGTGTAGCTGCATCTGTTTATAGCAGTAGGAAATTTGGCTTGCTGTTGCATAGGGCTTCAGTACAGATGAGGACATGTATGCAGGCAAATACCAGCATGTATGGGGTCCCTGGAATTTGGATTCTACTCAGGGAATGTGGCAAAACACTTTCCCACCTCGGTTTTTTAAAGTACATGTGAAAGGTCCCTGATTAATGACCTAAAGACTTCACTCATGGATGCCCACCAGAGCAACAGCTCCCCTGGAGACTGCTCAGATTTGGTCCATGTCCCAAGCAAAACTTCATGGCCTGCCTTTCCAAAGGCTTCTCCTAAGCACAGACCACCATAGACAGAAGTCTGTGTGTAAACAAAGTAAGACTTCTTTTCTAGACAGAGATCTCTTTGAATCTTTGTGGAGATTTTAACAGTCTATAAAATATGTATTCCCACACCATAAATGAGAATAAATATGCATCTGCCAACACAAGTCTAGTCTAAGTAATAAGCAAGCAAAGTGCCACTGAAGTGCTTGGATAACCCTGAGGTTTTAGTTGGTCTTTCTGAGGTTGAAAAGTTGGTGAGTGCCCTCTGAGCATGTTTGACCCAGAGCTTCCTAGCTAAGGCTTATGAAAGAAAGGGGAGCATATGAAGGCTGAAAGGAACTAATTAGCACCAAGAATAATGTGGTCATTTGACCACTAGGAACTGGTCTGCTACCTCCAGAGTTTCATGGAGAGCAGTTGGCTGTGCAGCCCTTCAGCTGTAATGATTTCCAGTCACCATTAACTGGTGCTGTACAGGTGAAAGGTGTTGCATTAGTTATCAAAATGGAAATTGTTTTTTATCCAGTGTAGTATTTTCTAAAGTATATTGGGATCCATATTTGGCACCTAAATAGATGTCTGCTTTTCAGAGGCGCTGAATATGCATCAGTGTCTTTTGGAATTTAGCTGGAAAACAAGACTCGTTATTAATGTGCTTGACAGTGTCTAAATGCATGAAGAGTGTTTTTTCAGAGAAATAGATAGAGGTAAAGTCCTTGTCATGGAACCTTATAATCAAAGAGAGAGAAACAAAGTCCAGCAAAGTACATTTAAAGACTTGGATATCTCAATGGACTTTAGATCGGTCTTAAGGAAAGCATCATTTAGCAACTCAGATTCATATGATGCGGAATCAGTTTGCTTGGTCGATGGTCAATCTTTTGATTGTTTATGTCATTTAAAAGCTACTGATCTAATGCTTTCCCTGAAGGAATCTGCATAGAAACAGAGATTGACATTTCTCAAGTGCATTGTCATTGATGGCTTTCATCTCCTCCTCCTCCTCATCATATATATAGTTGACTTGAAGACAAGTCAAATTCATACATTTCCTCCATTCACTCTATATTCAAAGTTTTTCAGTTACATACCAGATCTGCCATAGAAGTGAACAACAAAAGGGTAAGGGGCAAGAAACACAAGTTGCTAACTAGGCATAAGGAAAAAAGGGGAACTAGAGCCTGGAGAGGCTGTGGAGTATTCATCCTTGGATGTGTCCAGCTCTTGCCTGAAGAATGTCCTGAGCAATCTGATGTAACTTTGAAGGTAGCTCTGCTTTCAGCAGGCCTGGACTGCATGATGTCCAGAGGTCCCTTCGCAGCTACGTCATTTATGATCCTAAAGGAAATCTAAGGAGCTCTCCACATCTTGTGATGGTTGTAGTGCCTGTGTCCAGTCTCGCAGGAGCATGTCCCCTTATCATGGTGTGTTGTGTCAGGAAGGACATGCTATTCCACTCAGTCATTGCCAAATAGGGAATTTTTCTCATTTTGAATTTTCAAAGCCAGCGAACACAATTGGCTCTAGAAACAGGATCAAGACTGTTGTGGAGGAAAATATGACTTTGAGAATGTCTGTTACCTTTGAGGGGCCTAGAACTGCTCGTTTTTCAGTGCTGTTTCTATTTGCGCGAATTCATGTAACAAGTGATTAGTGCACATAGGAAATATGGCATATAAGAAGCATGGACTGTAATGAATCCACTTCTGTCCCATTCACTGAAAACTATCATAGTGGCCAAAAATACCTGAAAGGTTTGTGGTGGCCCCTCGTGGTTCACCACCACCGCTGGTGGGGATGGGCTCCTGTCCAGAACTACCAGGAGCATCTCCATCAGCATCCCACTGTATCTCATGGGATTCAGTAATGAGTCTAGGATGAACAATCCCCTTGAAGAAAGCTGTAGTCAGGATAAAGCCATTCAGTACAAAGGCTCCTTGGAGACTGGATGGCTGAGAGACGTGAGCATCTGCAACAGGGAATTGTACTGACAGTCTTAGTCACTGTGCTCCTAGCCACCAACTACGGTGTGTGCTCAGCAGCAGGGCTTTGCCTCAGAGGGGCAGGACAAAGGAGCTGAAGTGCAGCAATGTGGAAGGCCTCATCACTGGGAGGTTTGTACATCCCACCTTGGCACTGTTTCCTTGAGGGTCTCCTCAGTCCAGCTGAGGGTTGTTGAAGGCACTGACACTGAACCTGGCTCCCACAGACAGGCCAAGGCATGGCTCTCACATTTTCTTTCCCTTTTACATGCCTTCCCTGCACCAGATTTGGTCTTCACATACTCTTCCTACTGATTCAGTGACCTGTGTAACACTGTTCAATGTTACATTTTTGGTGCAGAATCAGCAGCTTTTGGGACACATGAACCCTATTGCCATGTAATCTCCTTTTACCAAAGAAAATCTTTTTACAAAGGCCAAGCTTTTTCTAGATGCTCTGTACTATCAAATATTCTCTTTGTTGATCAGAGAGAAAAAGAAAGCCAGAAAACTTATTTTCACTTTCTTCAGAGATCTCTCCATGCATTTGACTTGTTTGCTTGTGCAAACATCTTTTATTCATCCTCTCAACGCCTCTTGTCATTTCTCACATTCCTTTTAAGCATAACCTCGTAAGCTTTTCAGTACCTGAATGGCTGGGTTGGGTGTTTTTCAGCTTGTAGATGCCTTTTTCTTACCCCATACTGCTCCTGGTTCTCCAAACACGCTGACCTCCTGGAGCATTCCTTCCTGGGTGGTTGCTTGTTTCCAAACCTTCCATTCACCCTCTCTGGTCATCTTCCTTGGTTTGGATTCTTTCAACCTTCTCATAAAAATACCAAGATGGTACTCAAAGAAAGACCAAATAATGAAAAATCACCTGAATGGCAGCGTGTGTTAGTCCAAGACAAGGCACTTGGGGCTCCCAAAACCTTCTAATGATCTTCCCTTGTCTCAGACTGATTTCCACGATTCATTCTTGTACTGTCATTCTGTCTGTTTCCAGGCTAAAACTGAAACTCAGGAGTACAATTAGTAGTAGGCATTTAGATACTGTTCAAATGACTCCCGATTTTACAGTTCTCTTCCAGACTTCTAAAGTGTTGGAAATACAGTAGGCTTGAAACACAGCCAGACACGTGTCCTTTCTAAACCCTGCAGCATCTCATCAATAGTAAGGGCAAATATATCAGAGGAAGATACATGATCACCTTGATAAGCCTGCAAAAACCACCTCTCCCCCTTATGTCTTCCTCGCCTGCCCACTGACAACCATAGCAGTCCCCATGAACTGGTTTGAACCTTGATGTTTAATATTTCATATCCCCTTCTAAATATTTCATTGTCACCTTCTGTAAGTCAGCATCTTCCCATCTCCAAACAAATGCTCAGTCCCTCTTTAGATCTTGCCGAGGTCTGGATCTGTCAGTAGTTCCTCAGACTGTATCCTCACTGGAAGAAAAATTTTATCATTTCATTGGGATTGAATTTGCTGCTGTTCAAGTTTGCTAAATACCCTCCAGCTCTGCAGTTATTCTGTTAGAGTCTTATTATATAAACTTTCGTCATTTTCTCTTTTATTTGTCCCTTCTATTGTCCATTCTCCTCAAAGGAATATCTTCAAAGCTCTTAAATTGTTGCCGTTGTCTCCAAAACCCTCTCATTTTGCCTGTTCTGCTCATGTAGGTCAAATTCTCAGTGGGGTGCACTTGCCCTGTTCTGACACTGCAATGTTTAAGCTGAAGGTTTTGAAAATGGCTGTTAAGAACTGCTTTTACTTAATGTCCTTCTTCATGGAGTGAACATGCATGATGAGGAGAGGCAGGGGGAAGATACTAATACAGG
This sequence comes from Coracopsis vasa, assembly GCA_026283785.1. Lineage (NCBI taxonomy): Eukaryota > Metazoa > Chordata > Aves > Psittaciformes > Psittacidae > Coracopsis > Coracopsis vasa. The sequence continues at coordinate 79,822 of JANHGB010012266.1, read as the reverse complement.
TCAAACCCAGGCATCAAGCAAGTGCAGCAACCGTGTTAGAGATGTTCTCTTACCACAGGCCTGGATTTGATGCTAAATATCACTACTCCAGTGAAGTTTTTGGCAGAGGATCAGGACTCCTGCCTCCTAACAAGAAGCCATTTTGCCAGTTGCTCATTAAGAGTCTTAGTTGATCCAGTGATGGAAGGCAGTTCTTACTGAGGCAGACCCTCTTTGTCCTGGCTGATAGAGTCTGATGCTGGAAGCATGACTGGGTATTGTGCTGAAGGGATCTTTTTTGTCCAATTGACAAGTGATGAGTGTATCTCCTGTGAACTGTAACATACCCTGCAGAAGACCTCAAGGCCAAACAGTTGGCATGAGTGTTCTATGTGACGCATTGATTTGCAGCAAGAGAGAAATAGTCTAAATATTTCCTTGTTTTCCAAGGCTGGGTGGATGGCTGCTGCCTTCCTCCACTGATTGAACCTTTGATACCAAGCGTTGCATAGGAGATAGATAGGTGCTTAGACAGGTAGTAAAAGCCCATGTACGGGTATGGATATATGCTCTAATGAAGCTACAAAGCCTTTGTACACCAGTTTGGAAGTGATGCTGGGCATAAACCAGGATGAGAATGCTCTCAACAGCCTTTCCTTAGATGAAATCTGCTGTGCCATTGATCTCTAAAAGGCAAATCAAATAACAGCAGCCACATTTTCAAGGATTAGGAGCTTCCTGTGCAAGACAGTATGTGTTTTTAATACTTTAAGCTGACTTATGAAACTGGTAAACAATGTGGAGGGTGGTGTTGGATGACCTCTTTTACATGCCTGATCATCCTGTCAACATTTATAATGCATCTGATATTTCCTTCTCATCAGGATAGGATCAGTTAAGCAGCCGCATTTCCCAAAGCTCAGGTTGCATTATGCTTTGTTCCACATTTCATGGTAATAAACGTTGACATAAATTTCTGTAGGTTTCACATAAAGTGATGGTTAATTTATGCATGGTTGAAAAGGATCTTAAAAAAGGAAAGAAACAAAAGCAACAGAAAAGACTTCTCCAGAAGACAAATACACAGCTTGCAGGAGAAGAAATACAGATCTTTCATGCCTATTTGTTTTGCACACAGTAATGACTGCTACATTCTGATTAGCAATCTTGACCTAGTTAAAGTGCTATTGTTTCTCTGTGTTCCTATTCTTCTCAAAGACTGTGGCTAGACATGATATTTTATAATCCATCAGATGTAAAATCTGCATAAAAAATATAATTATTGTGCTTCAGCAACTTGGACCAAAGCCCTGACGTTATATTTCTAGGCAGTGCACTGTGAATAATACGGATGCATTTTTAGGTTGGTATGTTCAGTTGGCAAGATATGTGATTTTTCCATAAACGAAGGTGAATTGTGAGATTTCTTAACATACTGATTACTATTCCAGCCTTGTTCACAGCTAATGAGAATTAAGTGGATACTTGTCAGCCAAGGAACATTCTTATTTGTTACTAAGAATTCAGTTTTAGTGCCACTTACTACAGTAAACAGGGACAAAAACTTGTGTTAGCTCTCAGTCAGCGTTGTTCTTGACAGTGGTGCTTATGCTTAAGGATCAAGCAGAGCTAGGACCCAGTGCAAGAAGCCTGAATATCTTCCCAAAGAGCTTATAATCAGAAAGACAGTGATGGATGGTGGGAAGGTTTGGGATGTGTAGAACAAAAATCTCATGGCAGCAAATCCTGTTCCTTGTAATTGGAGTGGTCTGAGGAGCTGATTAGCCAAATGGGAGAAGAGTGAGGCAAAGGGGAGGTGTGCTGTCTCAGGCTCATTGACAGTGTGGGGCTGAAGGCATCTGCATCTCCTCCTCCTCGCTGCTCAGAGCAAGAGGTTGGTCCCCTTCCTGCAGACACAGAGCAGGTAGAACCTGGAGTGTGAAACAGCATCTACTACTCTTGCACAGCTCTTTGCAACTGTGGTAGGACCACCTTGACCCAGCCATGGTGCTGTGCTGTGAGGACACACCAGCTCTGCAGTGTGCCCAGGGCCTCCGCTCTGTCACTCATTCCTGTATGAAGAATTAATGCCATTTCCCAGATCAGCATCATCCAGCAGATTGGACTTCCTGAGCTTGGAGTGCTGAAGTCTCTCTGAAGACAACTGTCACACGCTCACATTCTCAGCCATGTCAGGCAGAAGATGCAAATGATGATAAAAGATTAAATACCCTTTTACTGTGCAGAGAAAGTGCAGAGCAGAGGGGCTGGGGAGAGGTGCTCAGAAGAGGACCACGCTACTGAGATCTTCAGGAGAGGCATCAAGGTGAACCTGGGTGTGGGCAAGAGCAGGAAAAGCCAGAGGCACCAGATTTCAGGAGATATATAGAAACAGCAGTAATGGGAGTCCTTCCTGTTCCACAAGAGCATGTCCGTAGTCAGAAATGAGCCACAAGAGTGCATGTGTGATCATGACATTAGGATCTGTTATGGCCCTGGAGGTGGCAGCTCAGGGCAGTGGCTCCTCCTTGTCCTTGTGTCAGCCCCAAGTGCCTTGGTGGCTCCAAAACTGACCATGGTGTGTGTCCCAAGGGGTAAGAAAGCGAGGGGTTGCCTGGTCCTCCTGCATGCTGGGAAGACGCCTGCAAGAGGGAGGCCCGGTACTGATAAACCCAAATTCCTGCCTGGAGAGGTTTAGATTGGATATTAGTAAAAAGTTCTTCACTAAAAGGGTTGTCAAGCATTGGAACAGGCTCCCAAGGGAAGTGAGTGAATTGCCATCCCTGGAGGTATTTAAAAGACGAGTAGATGCAGTGCTTAGGGGCATGGTTTAGTGGTGGGCTTGACCATGTTAGGTTAAAGGTTGGACTTGATGATTTTAAAGGCCTTTTCCAACCTAAGTGATTCTCTGATTCTCAGCTCTGGACACAGGCTGACAGCAAACACTGTGTACCACTATTTCAACAATGAGAGCTGCTGTCATTCAGGATCAGGCCCTAAGTCCCAGGTGGTTTGCTGGGCCCAGCCCTGGGATGCAAAGGTGCTTTCACAGCATAAATAGAAGTACTGTTCAGCATGTTTCCTCCTTTGGAATGAATTCTTTCTCTTTTTTTGGCCACTTTCATTGTTTGAATATTTTCTGTATTTTTCATGTAATTCCTTTACTCCTTCCCCTCCCCAGATACATGAAGGATTGTGTTTACAGTGCAGCTATAGATACAGTCAGCACATACTGTGAGAAAGTCTAGGAAGTGCAAAAGGGACCTTTGAAAGTGGATTTGTCTGCTGCTTCTATATTAAAAGCATAAAATCCAAAGCTGCTTTTTTAACATCAGAAATATTACTCCACATGAGCTGCTAACGCTGCCGTGCTGCTTGCTTCACAAAGTGTGATCATTGCTTGGAGTCTGACTTAACAGCACATTATGAGTTTTGTCACTGTTGTTCCACCACACAAGCTAAGGCGGCTGCAAACCTTAGTAGGAAAATAAGAGAGATGGAAGAACAAAGATGATAGATCTTCCTTTTGCATCCTCAGCTAATGAGGATTAGTGGAGACTTAAAACTATCACATTCTGATGTTTTCTATGTTGCTTACTTGGAGCATTTTGGTGTTTTGGTCCAGTCTTAAGTGTCTGGCTATAAACATGATGAGATGACAGTCACATGGTGCTGCTTGTACAATGGCTTGCACTGGGAAATGAGTATTTTTGGATATGCAGGCACTATGGAGGTACTTGGGCAAGTCAGAGGCACAGGCTGTCTTTTGCTTGTCCCATGAGCTGTGAAAATCAAGCCTGCTGCATGCTTAACCTACAACTTACATCAAGCACTCTGCTCCTGCTACACATCATTAAATGAAGTAAAAAGCAAATTCAACAGGAAGTCCAAGTGAAGAGGCTGCATGAAGCACACAAAAAATAAGACTTTCAGTGAAAGTGAAGCCAAATAGTCCTTATCATTTCCTTCTGCCATGGCCAAATTCTTTACTTGGCCATAATGTACAGTCCCTGTGGAAAGGAATACAGGGCAATGGGTAATGTCAGAACTGGATCAAAGATGTGATAAAAATATTGTTAAATATGGATATTTTTGAGAAAATAATCTGTAAAATTTCTTACTGAGAAATGGCTTTTGCACCAAAGAAATTTTTGTTTCTTCTGAAAAAAACTTTTGAGCCAGAAAAAAAAAAAATCAATATTCAGCAAAATCCGCTAATTTTACATTTAGTAAGAAATGACAACCAGAAGAAAGGTGGTTTGCTTGGGTTTTGTTTTTTGTTTTTAAGAGGAATTATTTGATACCAGATTTCAATGAGCCCCAGTTATTAGCTCAGTGGAACTCCTGCTGATTCGGCCTGGTGTCAGGGAGCATTAAAGAAGCTGCCACTCTTAAATCCCTGTAAAGACTCAGAATAAGTTTTAAATAGAAACTAATTGCCCGTCTGCACAGGACGTGGTGCACACTGGGTTGTTCAGACCAAGTCATCTCTAGAGTTTTGCCCTCTGCTGTTAACGTCCTGCTCAGCCTTGGGCTCCTCAGGTCTTACAATAACACAGGCTGCCAGGAAACGCATGTCCTCTTTGATGGTTCATGCAGTGCTGCTCACCTACCTGTGGGATGGAGCTTTGCATGGAGAGCTTCCTCCTCTCCTGCTTACTGTCATGTCACTCATTTCCCATCACAGAGCCTTTCAGTATTACACAGTTCAAGCAGTTTGAGATGTGTAATCACCAGCCTGTTTGATCTGAGGAATGTGCCTCTGTGTTAGAGGAACTTTGGTTTTATGTTTACTGACACAAATCAATCCTGGCTTGAAAATTGGAAGAGATGGAGCTTGAAATCTGGCAAGGTCTGTTTTTACCCTCTGAAGAGCCTGTGCTTTGCTTGGGGGAAAAGGGCTTGAGTACTGACTTGCAATCAGGAGTTGGAAAAAGTGATTGCTAGAAAACGGCAGAGATTTCAGTAATCGAACCTTGCTCCCTTCCCTTCTGAAAACAGATGAAACAGCAAGACAAGGGGACTTGTGATGGACACTGCTCATCTCGCTGAACAAACACAGAGAATCGTAGAACCCTAGAATAGTTTGGGTTGGAAGGGACCTTCAAAGCTCGTCTAGTCCAACCCCAATGCAATGAGCAGAGACATCTTCATCTAGATCAGATTGCTGAGAACCACATCCAGCCTGGTCTTAAATATTGCATAACTGGTAACAGCTCAGTACAAAGGGGGAGAGAGAGCTTCATCCCTGCAGGCTGTTCACATCCTTCCCATGCCCTTGCCCTCCACATCCCAAACTGGTGGGGGATGTGAAAGCAGAACCTCTCCAGCAGACTCAGTGAAGTCCCCTGAGAGTCCCTTTCACCTTTGCAGCCTTATTTCTGCTTTAAACTGGAGACATCTATTGACCAAGGTGTTGTCAGCATTCAGAGGGCAGTGTCTGCAAGGTTTTGGGGAGGTATGATAAGCCAGCACTTGTTGCTTCTTCTTTAGCAATGCATCGTGCCCTTTTTGGTGGCACAGTAGCAGAGCAGATGTCATGAAACCAGGAGTCCTCCAGCCCATGTGGAGGGAGGGAGCGCTTGGTTAAGGGATGTGTCTGGAGATGGTGGTACTGTCTCTGGCTCTGCTGCTGACTTGTGCGTGTCACCAGGCAAACCACTTCACAGCTCATATCTGCTAGCAGCTAGTTCAGCTGAAGGTGAAAAGCAACTGCTAAGCACGGCACAGTGTAATACCCACGTTTGTGATTGTATCAGAAAGCCTGGTGCAGGTGCTTTGAAAACATGAAGACATTTTAAACAGTTCCCTCTGCTTCAAAATGTCAAACAAAAGCAAAATTAACTCAGAAATGCATATTAACCACATAAAGCATATATGTATGCAGAGGATACATTATTCATTACCTGTTCAGCCTTCCTGTCAGCAACACATCTGAAAGCAAAATGCGCTGCCAAGTCATGTATTCTGATGACCTGGGGACTTCCCCATTTCCCAGGAAGATGAATTTGGGGGCATGAGAATGATTTCTAATAAACACTGGCAGCAAAGATGATGGTAAAAGGAAGTGCAGCTTCTGTGGGGTTTTTTTGCAAAGGAAAGTACAGTGACTCATGTGTCAGAAGGAACACAATAACCAAAGACAGTCCATGCTCTTTGCAAGTGACCACCCAAATCTCTTCCCCTGAGGCACACCTAATGACAATTAGTTGCTCTTGAAGGCACGAGGTCTGTGGACTTGTACAACTAGGCACCAACATGTCTGTCCTTATGAAATGAAAGCATCAATCTGTGATTCAAAAGCTATGCTGGAAACTTAACTTGAGATATGAGATGAGATTTTCAGTGTTGGAGAGAGAAATTACAAGCTTTATTTTTAAGGGCTAAACTCAGTGACCTGCTGATGCAATGGAAGGATAAGTGGGTATGGAGGAAATATGTATTTGTCAGTTGAGCACTTTGCAAGCAACTCACTGGTATTCACACCAGAGTAAAAGTATTCACACTTGGAGTTTTCTGGGAAGAGCCCAGAAAGATAAGCCTGAAGTTGAGGGCAATAGAGGCCACAACAGAGTATGAGGTACCCATGCACTTCTGTACACAAAACAGCATGATACAGATAATGTGATGGGAAGATCTCATAAGTCATCCTTGCTCACTTGACTGGAAAATTAGAGTTCTCAGCGTTCCCTCTGCCCATCACCAACCACCTCCCAAGGTATCGCAGTTTGCACTGGTGCCATTTTCCCACTGGCACACAGGTATTTGCCAGATGTCGTGTCCTGCTGCCTCTGAGGCTGGTGCACCCCTGCCCGGGTGCACAAAGGCAGGAGATGAGCCGTGTTTCCCTGCAGTTCCCTGACTGCTCACGGCTGAAACAGCGATGGCGTGTGTACCGACGGAGTGAGGGCTGCGTGTGTGTTCGCTGCTTGGTGCGCACACCTCTAATGTGCTGTAGGTAAAGATGTGACTGCTGTGTTTGCTTAAAAGCAATCTATTCTTTTGTGAACCATGTTCAGAGCATCTCCACTTGTGTCTACACCTTGCTTGAGGGCATATGCACCAAACTGTTCAGCTCATGGGACTACATCTTCATTATGTTCATGGGGAATGTGAATTTGTGTGTTCAACCGTGGCAGATCAGTGTGGATCATGTGGACCAGAGCCATGAACCCCTTTTCCTTCAGCAGGTCCACAGGGCTTGTGAGCAGATGAAAGTAGTTCTCTAAGTGTTCAAGGAAAAGGAAATAGAGTTACAGTTCTCAGAGCAGTGTTGCATGGACTGTGTGGTTTATAGCAGATGTTTCAGGACATAAACAATTAGGGCTTAATGTATTAATGTACGTCTCTGAAAAATAATCCAGCAGTATATCATGGGCCAGACCCTTGGCTGACATAGCCTGATATGGTTCCAGTGGCTTCATTTTCAGTTTTCAACATGCTGACATCTAGCATCTTTAATTATATACATCTCTGGCCAGTATAGAGCTATGTCAGATGGGGATGCCTGGATCTTGCGTGTGCCATTAAAATGTGTTCTAGGACCTTTGGACTCAACAGGAGTCCAAAATGGTCTTTTGGATCATCAGAGTGTAATTCTGCAACACTGGATAGGCACAAGTGCGGATTTCATGAGTGCATTAAGCTCTGCTATCTAAAAATACTTTAGATCTATCTGACACAGTTACACTGGAGCAAATCTGGGGCAGATATGCCCTAGACTTTGCCAGCTACAGCTCTGGCCACCTCCCTACATGCACTCCCACAGGGGAAACAGGGTTTGTGATCAACAGGAGGCAGAAGTGCTCGAAAAATGCTGGTGTCTACAAGGACGGGGTGGTGGTGGCAGGGAGATGTCTCACAACATATTTTCCTACTGTTCTGCATAGTTTCATTGACTGAGAAAGCCCAGAATAGCTTTGTATACTGTGCAGTGCTTCCTTTCCTGTTGTCTTCTAGCAAACAGACTACAGATTGTTTCTTCAGTGTCATCTAATGATTTTATTTTCTCTGCTTCTTTCAGCTCCAAGGCTCCTTGAAGAGAAAGTTGGTGGTAAATCTGTCACCTGTCAACAACAAGAGGCCCAATGGTGTTTCAGAGAGCTCCTTCCTTGACATTAAAAGGATAAGAGTGGGTGATAATATCTCAGTGGGACAAGGTGGACAGCATGTTAACAATTGCCAAAGCCAGGCAATGTCAGGAACTATGTCTGTGGGGCAAGGATCACAAAGAAAAGCTAACAACCTAGCAAACAATACACATGCGAGTGGGAATGGCATGTTTAATATGACTTTGAAAGAGGTAAAGAAAGAACCAGGAGAAACGATGTCCTGCAGCAAACACTTAGATGGACAGACATCCCATGAGAACATGTTCCCTAACAGATATGGGGAAGACTCATGGGAACAAATGATGGATCTGGAGCTTCAGGAGCTATTTAATGAACTGACTAACATATCAGTGCCACCAATGAGTGATCTTGAGCTAGAGAATATGATAAATGCCACCATAAAACAAGATGAGCCATTCAACATTGACCTTGGGCAGCAGAACCAGAGGGGCCCTGTGAGATCTCTGCAGATGGATAAGATGGTGATAAAAAGTGAATATGCACCAGGCATGAATCAGGCTCCTGTGGGCTCCCCACAGATGAGGCCTTCTTCTACAGGTCCAGCCTTCACTATGGCCACCACTGCCATGTCCACCTCTTCACCCATCCCTTCGGTGCCTCAGAGTCAAACGCAGGTATCGCAGGTTTCCTCTGCATCCAGTCGGCCATTGCCTAACTGGCAGGAGGTCTCTCATGCACAGCAGCTCAAACAGATTGCAGCCAACCGGCAGCAACATGCCTTGATTCAGCAGCAACAGCAGCAGCAGAACCAGACAGCAAACTGGTCCGCTCTGTCTCCATCAGGACCTTCCCCTGGACCCTTCATGCAAGAGAAAATCCCCAGTCCTTCTTTTCGCCAGCAGCAGTTCAGCCCACAAAGCTCAGCAATGCTTGGGGTACCAGTGAATGGGAACCAGTCGAAAGGGATGAACAACTATGTTTATAAACCAGCCACTCCCCAGAGCAATCCCATGGACATAATCATGCAACAGAAGCCTCAGGACCTCAACAGGAACTTTATTAACAGCGCTCAGCCACCACTAGAGCAGCATCATGGCAACACAAAGCCTTTGTTTCACTTTAACTCAGAGCAAACAAACCAGCAGATGCCTTCAGTTTTGGGTTCCCAAAACAAGCCTGCCCTTCTGCACTACACGCAGCAGGCACAGGGCTCAGCTCCTGTGCAACAGCCACAGCAACAGCAGCAACAACAGCCACAGCAGCAACCTGCTCAACCTCTCCCGAACCAGACTCTTCAAAGGCCACCTAACGTACCCCTAGCACTGCAGCAAAAAATGATGCTTCAGAAGATGCAGCAAAGCCAGCAAATCTCAGGTTTGCAGTATCCAGTCTCTCAGCAGCACAGACAGGTAAGGCAAATTCCTTCTTATCTGTTAGAAAATCATTCTGGTCTGAGTGGTCAAAAGGCTTTTGCAGCCTGGCCTCATTCCTCCAGGGTGTATGGCTGGCAGATAGTGGTCATCTCAGCACATATTTCCACAGAGCTGGTGATGGCACGTTTGGCACCTATTCAGGTATATTATGGATGCACATTTATACACAGTTCAAGATAGACAAGTTCATAACACTTTTTTCTGCGTGCAATAGAGTATGTCATTACTATATATATTACGTAGATACTTGTCAGAAAGGTGAGATAGCAGGGCAGATACAAGCTTATTTTGGACCCCTATCTAAGTATTCTGGCTTATACAAGAATTTAGGTTCTTTTGAATGGCAAAATTTGAATTAATTCCTATATTATCTTAGGTGATGTATTTTACAACATTAGTTTATGCGCCATCATTTTCTTCAGGGAGGCAGGGTTAGGAAATTCTGCTTTTAGATATCTTTTGACTGACGTGACAAAAATACTGTTTGCACATTTGTTATCTGTTTGGCAGAGAAAAACTAGGAGTTATCTGTGAGCTTTATAAACACCCATCACACTTCTGGGAATATTCTGTGGATAAAATATGTGCCTAGATATGAAGGTGAAGGTTGCCACAGATATGTCTACAATTATATACCACATGGCCAGCTCCCACTGTGTTATCATGGAACAGTGCTCTGACAAAATCAGTCGTTATAGCTCAGTTGTGCTCTGACAAAATCACTGTGCACCAGGACCCCAAGTTTCAGACCTGCCAACTGAAGTTTGAATTTGCAGCCTCACTCGACCACAGAGACTGTAAACCAGGTGCAAACCAAGGAAGACGTATTTGACCTTGGGACGCTTAAGCCACTCTGAGTAGTTTTGGTGGGACTTGAGCTCAGCTGATCTCAGCACATTTGAAGGTGTGGAATGGCAATATAGGTGTGGAAAACATTTGTGTATGTGAAAACCAGCTCTAAGAACCTACTAAAAGTGAAATCCTAAGTCTTCCATAGAGTTCCAGAGAAGCAGTGTTGTGAACGAATCATTCAGAATTGAAGTTTCTTCACCAAACTGGGTGAACAGTCTGATGTTTTTAAGAGAAGCAGATAGAGTTGTGTGCATGGACACCTTCCTCCTTTTATCTCCCTTGAATTCCCAGGCTGACTAACCATGAATTTCTCCAGCAGAAAATCCCTTAGCAAGAGGTACCAGGTGAAACCTATGGGCAGCTTTGGGTGGGGAGACGTTGCTTAGTTGGAAGATGCTGGCGAATGAGCATTGGCAGGAAGCAAGCACAGCTTTGCTGTTTTACGGGAGGTCTCTGCTGGCTGTTCCTCTCCTTCTTAGGCTACTCTGTTCTTTCTTCTTAGGCACATTTCCCCGTACTCCTAATAGACTGGCAGGCAGATGAATTTTAGCAGTTCCTTCATTCAGCCATGATGAAGCTTCCAGCAATCTGTCAGCACAGGGGAGACAGGCAGGACTTCTGCAAACACTACTATTTGTCTGAAAAAAATATGCAAGGTCACATTCTGGAAAGGAATAAAAGCACTGAGAGCAATTCCACTTCAGGCAGTGTTAACTCCTTGCTCTGTGTCCTTTTGGGCAGCTGCTTAGGGAGTCAAGCCAACAAGATGGTACTTGGCTGTAGTAGTATATGCAAGGTTTATCATGAGTGTAGTGGGATCTGTCACCTGTGCAGTCACAAGATCTCTTGGCATAGGAAACTTGTTCTAAATGAACTTTGCAGAGTGTGAAACTTTAGGTATTACGCCAAGGAAGGAGTTTTGCCTATTGTCACTGACTTCTGCAAGTAGTTTTCCGAAGTTCCCTGTCATCTAACCACTTTCCACAGTTGTGTCTGCAGGACATGGCTACCTGACCCACAGCACAGCTGGGAAGCGTAGAAGCTTTGTAGACACAGATTATGGAGCTTTTGCAGCAAAAAATTGCTGGGTTTTCTGTGATCTAGAAGGGATAACTCAATTTTTTTAGACATCCTGAGCAGTTGTTTCAAAGTTCGGCTGAAGTTTAGAAAATGAGGTAGTTCTCTCTCAGTGCAGTATTCTGTAGCTACTGGAACAATACTTAGAAATGCAATTGGTCCATCAATGGTGGAGTTTTGGAAAGGTTTGAACTTACCTGTTCACCTGGTAGTATTTATGAACTCTTTAGCACCTGCCTGCACAGCATCAACAGCCCATCAACCCCTTGGTCAGGGCCTGCTTGCCCCATAAATCCAGCCTGAATACTAAATCAGAGTGGGAGGAGACACTGCTAGTATTATTTTTCATCAAAGACAACAAAAGCCAAAGCAACCTCACAGGTCAGCCCTCACTGATTTTAGCAATGGGGACATCACCTCATTTAGGCTACACAGTTTTCTTTCCTGGAGGTTCATCTCCTACCTCTAAGGATTCCTACACATCATTAACAGTAATGCATGATTAATTACCAGCATTTACTAATTAACTCCATGCTTAATATTTATTTTACTTGTGCCGTATTTCTTCATGATGAAGCAAGGTTTGATTCTACTTTGTGTAATTCAGCTCATCCTCAGAGCATTGTAATTTTCAAATGTAAGGACCCTCTCAAATTGGCTGGAAGGCTTTGTTTCTGGAACTGTGAGTGCACATTCATATCGGGCTGCTGTGACATACAACACTGACTGGGATGTTATAAATTCACATTTTTACCTGAACCAGCTCACACTCTATATTTTACTCTTAAGATCCCCAAAACCCATTTGAACTTGGCTTTATCAGCCCAAGCTGGCTAACTGGAAATACAAGGCTTATAATTTCTCTGCTTGTCACATTCACTTTGTGTCAAATCGGAGCAAACTCATAGTGGGATTTGGTAATTAGATGTCTTCTTCCTCCAGGGAAGAGTCGTAAAAATGATGGAAATCATCTTGGTTTCCTGGAATATTGATCTGAATAAAGGGTTTGTTCGCATCTTTGCTTTATTCTCCATTGTTGTGGGAAAGAGTCACCTTTCCATTGTCAAGCAGGATGCAACAGAAGCATAATCATGAAAAAACTCTCAGAAATTCAACACTGTTTTGTTTAGGGAATAATTAGAAACTCCAAATTCTGCACAGGTTTAATCAGGTTTGCAATATTTATACAGAACCCGGATTGGTGCGGAGAAAATCTGTAACTGGACTTGGGTAGAAGTTTAAAGTCTAACTTTCCCCTTGAGAAGAAATGTAGTCCAGTCAGAGGAAGATGCTTCTGAAGCAAGATTTAAGGGTTTTAAACAAAAAAAATGCCATTTTTAACTAGTATAAAAAATTCCACACGTATTTTCAAAGTTTTGATCAGCCATGAGACTTCTTCAGTAGGACCCATTAGTCTGCTGTGAAGAAGTAAAAAAACAAAAAGAAAAAAAAAAGAAAAGAAAAAGCTGTATCTGCTAAATAAAATATTATTCATCCCTTTCTGCTTTTGACCTAAAGCCAAATTAAACTCAAAGATTTCAAGCTGACTTTTTCTCCAGATTTTCTTATTCAACTTCATTCACACAAGGGAGGGAGGAAAGAAGGCTGAGCTCATGAGAACGGCAACCCTAATGAAGCAAGGCCACTCTATCTGGTACATGGGAGCATGTGCTGTATTTAGTCGTGGCTTTGGGGGCAAGGATGACACAGGGGATCATGAGAGCTTCAGCCCCCACTTTACCAGAACAACCAGTGGTCCTTATTTTTAAGGCTCTGGAAGCGTCGGTGTTGTATGTATAGTTACAATCCACAACAGTGTTTCCTTGTGTAGAGCTTAAGTCCTTGTTCCTTTATAATTGCTTTGTGGATGGGATCACGGGGTTGTAGAATCATAGAATGATTTGGGGTGGAAGGGACCTTAAAGCTCATCCAGTTTCAACCGTCTGCCATGGGCAGGGACACCTTCCACTAGAGCAGGCTGCTCCAAGCCCCGTCCAGCCTGGCCTTGAACACTGCCAGGGATGGGGCAGCCACAGCTTCTCTGGGCGACCTGTGCCAGTGTCTCATCACCCTCACAGAGAAGAACTTCTGAAGATCTAATCTAAATCTACTCTCTTTCAGTTTAAAGCCATTTTTTGCCCTTACTTGCTTTAACTGGGGCAAGCCTTAAATCATTTTCTTCACCAGGTCTTAACAGGTTCCCTTTAAATACAACCAGTCTCCCTTCCTATGAATCCTGAGCATTCCCTTCTCCAGTACCTGCTCCAAGCAGTGATGTCCCATACATGCCCCTTGCCTCATGTTCTCCCACAGGAAGGCTTTGCATTTTGCAGCATGAGGCAAACGGCCTTTCAGGTGCTCCATGATCCCAGGGCACAGCATGGATTTGGACTGGAGAAAGGCCACAGCACTGCACCAAGGGATGTGCCACCAATGAGGAGCTTCTTCTCCAAGCGCTGAAGGGACCCCACCTTGCAGGCCTCTTCCATTACAGCCTTCAAATGCCCAGCAAATCAGTGCTTACCTGAAGAATGTGCAAGGGATAGAGATAGTAATTCAACTGACCTGGCAGCTCGGCAGAGATGCTGCGACAGATTATCCTCTCATTTTCTCCATTGTAAACCTAAGGTAATTCTGTGTATTTTCAGGAGAGTGTAATTGGACTTAGAGCAGCATACTAAGCAGCAGGATGTGGCCTTCTATATGTGTTTTTTTAAAGCATGGGCACCGTATGGATTGAATAAAAAGTGTATGTTGAATTGTCAGGTGGTTATAAAGTGCTATGGGAGGAAGAAGCATCAGGAACAAAAGATCTAATGGTTCTTTTGAAAGTGCAGATACAAAAACTCTTGTTATCGTTTACTGCTGAGCGATAACTTACACCTCTCATTCAGCCTCCAATATTCCACAAAGAAAATGTGGCTTCTTTGAATGACTTATATCAAACCAATGTTTTCCTAGACCTTTGTGTTTACCACTAAAGGAGAAATGAAGAGCACATTTTGGTGAGGTGACCTCTCTGTTTTCAAGTGTGAAGGAATTATTTTGCAAATATTTGTGCAATGAAGAGAGGAAGCCTAGAGTAGCTTGTGGTAATTGGTACAAACCAGGACTTAAATTTGACTTAGATCATAAATAACAGCGATTCCAGGCTTTTGGAATCTGCAATAATAGAAACTGTTCCATAGTGTAAGAAAATAACAATGTGACCTTTCTTTCAGTGTTCGCTATAAAAATAATATTTGGATGACAGCTTTTCTTGATAGCTCCATTTGGGTCGCATTCCTTCATGCGAGGGCTTCTGAACTAAATACTCTAGATTAAAATTTGAGTATGTCCCATAGCTCCATAACCACCATCAACTGCGGGATCGTAGTTGATTTATGATCACAAAACCAGAGAGAAAATGACTAAGCTGCTGTATTGTCATGGTGGACAGTTGTCTTGGTAGTGACTTATATCATTCATGCTCAGTTTGCTGAATGGAATATATAGACTGTTACACTGTGGATGGTTAGTTCAGGAGGTCATTGTAATTCAAAGGCTCAGAGAGTGTGACAGTTCCATGAGGTTTCTTGAACAATTTGCATAAAGTATTTATACTGGTAGAATATTAGAATATTAGCCACTTAGGTCAAATGCTGCTGCATTTGGGGATTTGGGAGGTAGCTGACATTGTCCCTGTTGTCTCATTTGGAGTGCTTTTTGAAGGTATCTATCTTCCTTGAAGATCTTCCTTGGTATCTTCTATGAAAATACCAACAAAAACTATCATTGCACTTGCCTAGATGAGTTCTTTGCTAATGTCAGCACATTGAAGTCTTATTTGTTATTTATTAGCATAGTGGAAATGCCTGGGAGATCCACTGATAGGGCAAAATGGCATTCTGTGAAGAATTGTATAAACACAGATTTTAAACGGCACCTGTTTCAAAGGGACAGTGTTGATCTGCCCTCTGTAAGAATCAAAGAAAAGATGAGCTTTAGAGAAGGATTTTGAAGGAGATCCTCTTCTACCCACCTGCATGTCTAGAACTGTTGATCTGAGGACAGGCAAGGTACCTGGCGTGTATGGAAAAGAAGGTGATGGTGGCAACGAAAAGGAAAGGGTCAGAAGGTCCCCAGTGGTGGTGCCTGAGATTGCAGTTTACAAACCTGGGACGATGAGGTAAAGTAGGGAACCATCACCAGAGAGAGGACTTGAGTTTGTGCTCATTAGATTAACTGGAAAGGAGGTGTAACAGGGCAAGACTGGGATAAGGAACTGTGAAGATGCAATGCTAACTAGGAGGAAACGGACCAGGGATGTTTCAAGTCTGATTCTCTGCTACTAAGCAACTTTGTCTGTCTTGACCTGTGATCTCATCAGTAAAGGTGGGATATCCATGAGGGCTTCTTACCTGGTCGAAGTTGGGATTTCTGCTATTGCGGTGTGTGCATCTGAGGCCGGAGTCAAGCCCTGAGTCAACTTCCTGCAGGGATTTTGGAAAAGCAGCCTGGAAAAACAATATAATTCCACAGCCATGTGGAGCTGGCATGGTGAAACCCCTTTCCTGTAAGTTTTTGCTTGTTTGTAGGCAATTTGTGAATACCTCAAGAAGTCAAGGAACAAAAAAATTTTAACAAGCCCCAGCTCCCATTTCTCTCCCTGGGGTCTTCTTATTATTTTAATTCCCCAAAGTCCTCAAGAGCAAGTCCCAGTAAATTGTCTCTCCAGGGGTTCAAAATGAAGGAATATTTTAATGGCAAATATTTATTCCTCCACTCAGCCACTTTTACTGCTGATGGTTTTATGGTGGAGACCTGCCCCGGGCCACAGATGACTGTCATTAAGACAGCAACAGACCTAGTAATGTTCCTTTAATGGGAGTTTTCACGGGTGAATTTACCATTTGTATGTGATGCTGATCCAGAAAATCAGCCAGATGCTCCAACAGAACTATTCCAGAACCATCTGCCTGTTTCATTTGCTGCATGCCTGTTTCTGGTAATGTACACACATAAGTGTAAGAGACAGCTTTTGCCCTGAAGAATTTATAATCTAAATAAGCAAGCCAGCCAAACCTTGAGAAGAAGGAAATGTTACTGTATATTTTATGTATTATTATATATTTGGGGAAAGAGAAAAGGAAGATCTCGTTCAAAGCCATTACAATCAATCCACTGGAGTTGTTGGATACGGACATATTTAACATTGCAGAGGAATCCTCTGAAAGAGCCTGGAGTTGGACTAGACCCAATATCAATCTCAGAGACACTATCCTTGTGTGCTAGGATAGTGCCTGAACCTATCAACTTGCATCTACTCATCTTGACCTGACTGCCCTTGCCTCTTGGTCTCAGAGTCTTCCCTGTAGACCTAGCACTCACAGCTCTGAGCCTTCACAGCCTGCACAGTCCCCCAGGGGAGGCCTCTGAAGCAGTTACAACAATGTTTGATGCCTACTTTTCCCTTCATGCACATACATTGATGGTGAACAGCCCACTGGTGCACCCAGCAGCTTGTCAGATCTCCAAGGGGCCTTTAAGACATCCATTCATAGGTGGACATGCCGTGGCTATGCTTGAGATTCTGGTTGCCACCTTATACACAGGGAAGAAGTGGGGTCTTGAGGGCAGCCCCACATCACATTGAAAAGACCAACCATGTTGAGTTTGTGTTATCACTTCAAAACCAGTCCTTACTGCTCTGTCCCCTCTGACAAGGCTCTGTTTTGTCAAGCCTGAGCAGGAATTTGGAAGGGGGGTGACTGCTTGAAGCAGTTGACCCATCTGAAAAGCCAAGCGCCTTTCGTAGAGTATTTTAATAGTAAAAATTAGCCTTGGCATAGCTGTGGAAATATTAGAGTTGAATGATTCTCCAATTTCATAGGAAGAGGTGAGGATTTATGATGTCCCCATCATGTCGTGAATCAGTAGAAGTGCAGAAATCATGGAAAAGGAGGGATATTTATTACCCTAAGCTTCCTACGTAACCAGTGAGGAAGGCACAGGTCAAAGTACTTACGCTTGACACATACATGGGGCAACAACTCACTGCAGAAGAACCTCAGTGCCCATGAGGCCAGAATGGAATGGAATAGAATAGAAACAGAACAGAACAGAACAGAAGACTAGAATATTTCAGTTGGAAGGGACCTACAACAGTAATCTAATCCAACTATCTGACCACTTCAGGGCTGCCCAGAAGTTAAAGCATGTTATTAAGGACATTGTCCAAAGGATTCTTAAACACTGATGGATTTGGGGCATCGACCACCTCTCTAGGAAGCCTGTTCCAGGGTTCAAAGCTTCTTCCTACCTCGCAAAGGATGCACATTAGGAAGAATAATGGAGGTTGAATGGTCCTCTCAGGCCCTCATAAAAAGCTCTGTAGTCTGCCTTGGTTGAAAACTTCCCTGTGATTGACTGATACAAAAATACTTGCAGTGACTAAGGTGTGAAAATGAAGAAAGGCAGTGTTTCTTTGGAGCCAGTTTGTTCTGTAACCTGTAAGAGGGAGAGACACTGTAAAGGCTTTCCATATTTCTGTGAAGATGGGTTAGATGTACTCTCACAGTCTTTTCTTTTTTCAGTCCTTTCTATAATTTGCAGTGGTTGCAAGATGGGCCACAGCCTGACTCCAAGTGAGTGATGAATGACTAAAGGATTTAGTGCTTTGGTTCTGGTTAGAAAAGCATCCAGTTTTATCCATTGCAGAACTAGATTTCTCCGAATGACTGTAAACTGCAGTCCCAGCTAAAGCAGGCTTTGCTGGGGTGACTCCAGTCTTGTCTGGTTTCAACTAGAATGGAAAAGAAAAGAATGGCTTTTTTTTTCCTACTGGAACTGGTAAAAGACATGGGAAGACATAGGGATTAGCAGAAGTATTGGGAGGTTCACAGCCTAAGTGCAAAACAGAGTGGGAGGAGAGAGGGTGGGAGCGAGTTCTGGCTATCCATCCTTAATCCAAAGCTGCCTGCTTCTTCCCAGGCTATACTTCACTGTCATACACTTGCAAATTCACTCCAGGAATGAAAACAGACTAACTTTAAGCTTGTTCCCAAAGCTGCAAATTTGTCCCTGCTGGGTGTTAATTTAACTGCTTCCAGGGCACCAGGATGTCTACTTGAGTTCGCTTTGCTCGCCTGCTTCTCTTTTTTTCTCACACATCTGGTGTTGTGAAAACTTCCAAGGCACCACACGGAAGAGTGATGAACTGGCCACTTTTAACCCTTTCTGCAGCATGCCAAGTATGAACCTGTCTCTCTCTCCAGTGTTTTCTCCCTGTAGCAGAGTCCATGGGCCTTCTTATGCATGACATCCACAAACACTGAAGTGTACCTCATGGGCATTTCACAAGCTGAGAAGTGAGCTTTCCTTCGGCTCCATCATCCTCTGTTTGTCCTGTGGACAAACCTGCCTAAACAGTAATAACTGGGTCTTAAAAATTTCCATTAGGAAGAAACAGGTTTGGGGCAGGGAGAGTTTTTTTCCAAAATATTTCTTTTTTCCTCTTGCTTTTATCTGGTGCTGCCACTTCCCAGCAGGGAGGATGTTCACTGCAGCAGCTTTGCTCATATTATGGCAAGCAATGGCTTTTTCCTGTTGGTTTTTGATTGTTGCCATTTGTTCTGTAGTGGCTGCATTAACTGTTCATGTGCTGCATCAACTGAGCCAAAGCAAATTCAGAACAACCTGGGTGTCTCATTTTCTTGTACTTTACTTGACTTTCTCCATTGTGCTTTCTGTTGAAAAGGTTGTTTGCATGACCGGCTCACTTGTTTCACTAACATATTCCTACCAATCATACAGACCGGCTTGTTTTTTGTCTATGGCTAGGGTTTGCTAAAGAAAAAAACCAACAAAGGTACTTGAAACCCAAATTCCTCTTCCATTTTAGCCTGTTGTGCAATAGCAGCCTTATGGCACGAGAAGGGTGCAAAGTCCTTCCTTTGCTGTCTTCCTCTCAACCCTATCGTCACTTTTAATCCACAGCCCTCCTTTCCTACTTCCATCCCAGGGACTGTCCCTTCTGAGCCCTGGTTCCTCTTCAGCACCCACCTCTGTGGAGCTGAAACACCATGGGGAAACATCTGACAGCCATATGGGCTGCTGAACACAGCGAGAAAGCAGCAGTATCCATCTCACTGATGCAGGAGACCCAAATGTGGCACAGTCCTCGATTTTGGCATCTTCTCTTCCTCATGTAGGGTTTTCACTGCTGAGTTTTATTTTTAAAAGCAGTAAATAACTCTCGATCCACAAATTACAGGCCTCTTTGGTAAACATGAAATCTACTTCATGGGCTAAGTACAGCTGTGTTGTCAAAATCTTATTTCATATGCAAAGTGCTATCAAATGCAGCTCTTTTCAGAAGCAGCATTTCTCGGTGGGCTGAGCTCTGGGGCCTCAGGAAGCATTGGAGCAGCTCTTCCGAAGGTTTTTCCGTAGCCATATATATATTGCATTTAAAAAAAAATGAAATCTTCACGTTTTTAATCCTCCTGAACTTCTTTCTGGACTCACCACCTGAAAATACCGATGAAATTTGGGTTGTGGAGATACAATTACTCATCTCCCTATTAAGCCTGAGCTTTTTTTAAGAGTAGGATTTACGTGTCCATAGCCAAATTATTTACGCAGATCTAGAGAAGAACAGTCCAAAACCCATATAGCTTTAACATATCCATCCCTGCTTTTCTTCTGACAAGTTTTCCAACCAGTGCACCTAGTAACCACCTTCAAAATTGGTCATAAGTAAATTTAGGCTAGAAATTAGCAGCACATTCCCAGCAATAGGAGAAATTGTTTGGCTTTCCTGAGGAGAGTGCTGGTGGCCAGAAACCTATCTGCTTTTAAGATAAAACTTAGAATAAATGCTGGATGATATGTGATAGCAAGACATTCAGTTTAAAAATGGGTCTCTATTCCTCTGCTATCATAGCAAAACACAGAACAGTCATCTGGCTGTTGCCTTGTGTGGCACTTTCTTTGACAGAACCAAGTGGGAAGGCAACTACCATGCAAAGTGGAGTAGATGGCATGGCTGGGAACACTGGATAGATGTACAGACATTTAATTGTAGCGTTCATTTAAATAGATGGTCTACTGTTGTTACGAGCCCTGAGGATGTTTTCCCTCTTCCTTCTGAAGAATCCAAAGTAAATCAAAAGCTGGTCAGTTGGTACAGTAATTGTATATAAATTTGCACATGAATCATTAATTAGAGTCAAACTGTGGAAGAAATTAGAAAGGCTAAAGGACATTTGTGTGAAGACCACTGTACTTGGTACAGGGAACATAGAAGTGTTTGGACTGTTTGCTGAAATGGGCACAATGTTAATGAATCACTGTAATCACCTTCATTATAGTCTTTCAAGCAGAGGAGGCTACTACGCAAAACCAAGACTGACAAAAACATACAAAACCCAGGGGCAGTAGAGAAGCTGCTGATTAGATAACTGTCTTCATATTTGTATCTGAGCCCGTGGATCTGGACAACATAATATGTTACTCTCAGGGCAAGAAGCAAGAGAATGGCTGCTGCCCCATGTCCTCTTGAGTGACGTTTTTAAGGTGCCTCTTGGTCTCTTGCGACCCCAGGGTAACTATTTGGGATAGTCTTTACTGTGCTTTTCCCAAAGTTTTCTTACACCTCTGGTTTTTCTGTGGCTAGAATTAGGCTATAAATATTAGTGAACAAAACAGATGTAAAAGGTCCAGATTTTGTGTTATTTTAGCCACGCAAATGCTACAAGCAAAACCTAAACCAAATTAAGTTCATGCATAAATATCAGCAGGAACACTGAGATAGTGGTGATAGCAGAAGTAATGAAATTATGTAATACATGCTAATTGTTTTCTACACACTAATTTATCCATAAAGCTTCTGTGCAGTGAGCAACTATTAACTGTTCTGTAAAGGTTAAAAACTGAGACGGTGAGATCAACACTTTCTTCTAACACAGCCAGTGAAGTTAAAGCATTAGAAATACATGTGGTGCATCTAAATAAGAGTCTTGGCGCAAAGTGACTGAGTCAAGGAGAGATTAAATAGATCAGTACTTGTGAAAACAGGCCATCTATTCAGATGCATATGTATGGCTTTAATTTTAGTCTCAAAACAGGGTTGGATTCAGAATTAGCATAAACTTTGCAGTTTTTATAGATTTTTCAAATTACTTTTTTTTGACCAAGCACTTCCCTGTCAAAAATTCACATTCCTACAAAAGCAAAGATTCCTACAAAAGTCAATGAGTATTTTCAGGAAACTTGCTTTGGAAGATTTCGATGTTTCAGCAACCAAAGCAGTCAGAATTTCATTTCATTAATGTTTAAATCTATATAGCTTAAACCAGTTTAAAAATCCTCCATGCTGAGGGAGGCTCTGTGTGTTGATGCTCATGGGTGATCAAAATGAGCTCATGTGTGATCAAAATGAGCTCATGTACGTTAGAGGAGCATCTTAACACTTCACAAAATGGCAAATAGATGCAAGGTAAGAGCTACACTTTCAAATGCAGATCACAGGAGAAATTGATTTCACACCGAGGCTTCTGAATTTGCATCTCAATGACTTTATATATGTCCATGTACACAAAAGGCAAATATATTTCCATGCATGATGATGCAAAAGGCAACTCTGACCTTATTGAAATGGTAATCAAAATATTGATCATAACGGTTATGTTGCATAAACAATAGTAAACATTTGAACATTTTAAGTTTCAAAACATGCTCTCAAAGACTGGGAAAACCAGGGTTTCGTTCATTGTTCAGGTTCGGTTCTTCCTTCTTGTCCATCAGTTCAGAGTTACTGAGGTCCTGCGAGAAACAGAGGGCAAGTCCTGTAGTGCATGAGAAGGAAATGGAGTCTGCACTCACCTGAGATACCCTCACCAAGCTCGCTCAAAACAGCAAAGTGAATGGTAGGAGTCACAGTGGTGGAACTGGGGAGAATACCCACATCTATACATATGGGATAATGCCACTGTACCACAAGGGGTTTTCTTCCTGAACACCACCTGCAATCTATGAATCCACCTCGGGCAGCATGTGGAAGGGAAGAAACAGCCTCCTTGTCATCAATCTGGGACTTTTCAGACAATAAGTAGGTTTGAGAAAGGAGATATAGATCGATTTCATGAGTGACATGGGGAAGATGAACAGGGAAGAATTAATCACTGTTTCTCCTAGCAGAAAAGCTGTAGGCACCTACTGAAGTCATCAGGCAGCAAAACAAGCAAGAGGAAGGCATCTTATACCTAACACCAGAGAGCATCTCGTGTGGGCATCTTTGCTGCACAACATTGTAGGTACCAATTTCTAATCATGGATTCAAAACCGGAGTTGTGCAAATTCAGAAGAAATATTTGTGGAGGGCAGCTGGACAGTGTGATATAGACGCAAAGCTGCACTCAAAATGCCTAAATGGCAGAAACTAGAAGATATATTGGATGCAGTCCTAGTGTATCGTGGCTCTGTTTGTATAGTCCATCTCTGAACATCTCTTGGTCACTCTGAAGGTGACCACTGTAAGACACAGTGAATAACACTGCTTGATTATAGCAGAAAAGGTTATTAACACAAGGAATGCCAGAAATGGTACCTGGATGAAGGGAATTCATCTTAGCCGTGTCTTCCCCAGTGAATTTAAGATCACCTAGCCCACCCACCCCTCATTGTGGCAGTTTTTTGTCAGTTGACAGGTCTCCAGTTGACCTGGCACATTCTGGACCAGCAGCCCCAGGGCTTGTGAAAGTGGATCTACTCTTTGTTTTTCAGCTGTGAGGGATCAGGCAGAGTGATGTGACCATGAGCCAGGCCTCTTGGAAAGGGGTTTCTTAAAGATGGAAGCTCTAGCAGAGCCTAACACAGCCCCTGCCCCAGCAGTTTCTCCTGACATATGTGCTCCTCCTGCTGCTCCCTTCAAGGAAGGTTTAATGATCACTTTCACAGGGTTGCAGAAATGTCCCAAGGAACACAAGCAATGGAAAGGAAATGCTGGTTTTCAGCCATTTATAACTGATCCAAACTGGAATGGCATTTCATGAAGAAGCCAAAAGCAATAGTGTTGAGGTACTAACCTTGCTCACTTCCAAAAGTCTCTTGCAAAAAAATGAAGGTAATCAGATATCTAAACTCATTATTACAGGATCCCTTTCAAGCAGGGTATGTAAAACCCTCATAATACTTGTGCCTGCTTTTTACATCATGTTCGAAAGGCTTCAGCCGATTACTAGGGTGATCTGTGGAAATAGTGACAATGAAACTTGTTTACTCCTCCTTGCTATTGCAAAGTCCTAGCAAAAGTTTTGTCTCTGATTCTCCTTCAGGCTTAGATCCCCTTTATACCATTATGACCCCAGAAAGTAGCCTTTAATGGAAGAAAAATTTAATTACATATTCAGGCCACTTTGGTGTAACAGGGACTTAGTGTTAATAAGAATCAGGCTTTAGGTGTTCCAAATGCTCTTTAAAAAAAGAGACAACAATGTGCAAAGTAAACTCTGAGCTATTAATTCAAGAGCAGTATGAGCAGCAGCAGCAGTGAAGAAACCCGATATATCCATCAATCAACACTGTGGAACCCTGTTTGTTTGCACTAGTTAGAGAGTGATGAATAGGTCCTCTGTGTAAAACATTCAGCTACAGTGTGAGAGGGTAATAAATTATGTTTGTTAATTTTATATGCCGTACATATAAAATCACTAAAAATTGTCAATACACTGTAATGGTGACAGAAAGGTCTGGTGCTATAGGAACATGAACGCGGTGCTTTTTCATCTCTATGAGCGAAGGTCTCTTCTGGCATTTCCTGCATTTCAGGGAATATGATATAAGAGGCCTGGAGGGAGAATTTCACCTACTGATCATTCATGTTCCCAGCTGCCTCACTGGACTACACTTGTCTAAAAATGATGCTTCTCACGCTTACAATCCCCATTACTTCAGCACTCAGTGAAAGACAGGGACCTCCAGGGAATGAGTGACTCTGTCCCCCAGGAGGTGCCCAAGAGGAGTGGTGTGATGTGTGGTGGTGGCACAGGCAGGGACCATGATGCCATGGCTCACCCCGTGCCTCCAGAGAGCTGAAGGTAGATAAAATCATGGAATCATAGAATCATAGAGTGGTTTGGGTTGGAGTTCCAGTTCCAACCCCCTGCAATGGGCAAGGACACCTCACACTAGGCCATGTCCAACCTGGCTTTGAACACTGCCAGGGATGGAGCATTCACAGCTTCCTCAGGCAAACTGTCCATTGCCTCACCACACTCACAGTAAAGAACTTCTTCCTTATATCTAACCTGAAGCTCCGCTGTTTAAGTTTGAACCCAAATAAGGTGGATGCCCCATCAAGATGGTGCACAGGCAGACCATGAGATCAGCTGTGGGGCTGGGCTGTGAGTACAGTCCTGGCCTTTGAGCAACCAGGGGCGAGCACTGAGAGTCTGGTCTCAAACCATCCCATTCTGGCACAGATAGAGACCTGGGCACAGACTGTGTAACCACCTCAGCCTGGTATTTCCCAGGCTGCTTTCAAGCTCAATGGGTGCAGTCTTTTAAGCTGAGGTTAGAGTCTTGCAATTTGTTTCATCTTCATCCATGTGAGCTTTTCCCACTTTAGGCTATGAGCTTTGACCAGGACAGAACTTTGCATACCCCCCCACCACTGCCTTCTGTCCTACGGCTCCACTGTTGAATGACTGTGTTCGTGTTTTCACACCCACTTCAGTGTCAGCCAAGGCTAAGCGACTGCGTGCAGCCTCAGTCGTGCTCACATAAACTGGAGCTGCTTTTCAGAAAGCTTGCCTCTCTAGATAAGCTGGTTGACATTGTCTAATGCATACTGCGGAAGGATACAAAGCCTGCAATGACACTAAACAGCACAGACACAAGTATGTCTGAGCATTTTTTAAAGCACCCTCTCAGAGGGGAAGGCAAGCTTGACAAATCGCTTCTCTTTCTGGAAGCTTGCTTTATGGCAGTATGTATTTCTCAAGTCATGGCAGTGAGGAAATGAGTCTGATGCATGAGAATGTTGCCATGTTATTAAACGGTGGTGTAAAAGCTGCGCTTACTTCCATGGGAATGAGCTTCTTTGCCAAAAATGAGATGCCTCAGCTCCCCCGTGGGACTGCATCCTAGTTTGGAAGGAATGGAGGAAGCTGCTGTGAGCGGCCAGAGCAGATAGGAGTGATTGTGGCAGCCTGTTTGTAAGGATGGAGGAGCAGCTCAGCGCTTGCTGTACGATGTCCTTGCCCTTGCACCCCAGCAAGTATGCCCCAAAATGCTGGTTGCTCCTGCCAGTGCTTGGGTGTTACACCTGGATGCAAGCCCAAAGTAACTGCACTGAAGCCCGCTCACACTTGGCGGGGTGCTGTGACAGGGCAGCAAATTGTCCAGTCCCTACAGGGGAGAATCAGGAAAGCTTCACTGATGGCAGCGCTGAGCTTCATCGCCCAGGCTGTACCATCTAAACAAATGTAGAAATAAGACCAGCTTTGTTTGACTTGTTAAACACAAATCATTTCAACCCTCCTGTCAGCAAAAAAAGTGATTTTTTCTCCCTAGCTATTTTTGTTTTATCGGAAACAGGGAGAACTCATTAACACTGGTGTTTTGAACTGTAGTTTAATAGAAGGCACACTAATACAGTTCATTAAATTATGCATGTTTGATGTTTGAGGTAGTGTTTGCACAAATCCTCAGGGAGAGGATACTGTAGAGCTAAAACGATGTTTTTCACAGCCAAACGGCATAATCTCATTACCAAAGTTTTGTGATCAGGATGAAAGGTACACTCAGTAATTGCAAGGGATAAACAGTTTTTCCTCTGTAACTGCCCTTATTACTCACGGATAAGAGATCCAGCGCAGACTGTTACATTTCCTTCTTTTCCCTTTCTCTCTTCTTTCCTTTACCACCCACTTTGCTTATGATTCACCAGCAGTTTCTATGGACTGGATGGATGTAAGCAATGAGGGCAATTTCTGTTTGCCTATTTCATGGCAAAATAACATCCTGAAGAGATGTATTTGCTCACATTCAGTCTGGAGATGCAGGTATTGCTTGATATGGTGGTGGGGGGGTAAGGGTTTAAGATCTGAGATTCTTTTCCATGACTTTGCTCCAGCCTGTAGCTTTCCGGCAGGCTGCTCAGCACGCTGCTTTTCAACTTCTTCCAGCTGGTGAACCCACGTTATTCCAAGGAAATCCGCAGACCCAGTACAGCAAATCGAAACCTTGCTTTTCTTAGTTACCTTTTGACCTCCAGAAGTAATCTGTGGACTCCCAGGCATCTGATCTTAGGCTGAAAACTGTGGATTTAAGAGATCTGAAGGAGAAGGAGTACATCTGCCAGAAAAGTATAGCTCTTCTAAACATTCCTCTGACCACATTGTCTTTGAACAGAGGGGTGAAACTCCTTACCTCGCTTGCTGGGTATGGGAAGAATCCCTTTTTTGCCCTTAGTTCAGTAGTGCTGTGACAGCAGCTGGGGTGACCTTTGGGCTGCATTGTTGCAAGCAACTGAAACGAAACCACAATGCAGGCAGAGCACTGGACCTTGGTGAACATTCATTTTACATGTTCTGGTGGGTGTTTCATTGTGTACCTGCTGTCACTTTGGGTTCAGAAAGCAAGATAGATTGCAATGTGAATTTTAGTCTGCTACTTTACAGCGTGTCATATCTGTAACTGAGGCCTTTAAATCAGAAGCTGACACTGACGGTGATTATATGACCCTTTAGGATTGAGTGATGTGTTAATCTCTTCTAATTACACTATACTGTATCTCTTGCATTCAAACATGGTCACAAACAGGGCTGTTTCTGCTCCTATAGATGGCAGAAGGCCAACTGGAGCTGCACCAGGTCCCGTTTGCAGGCCAGTGACCATGTGTTTGAGGGAAAACTGAAAAGCTTAGGTTCATTGAACACCCAAGAAATAAAGGTGCTGGAGCAGGATGAGATCTAAAATGATTTCTTAAAGGTCTGTCTCTTTTGCCATGTGATCCCTCATTTATCATGCAAATTTATAATTTTCATAGAATTAAAACCCAATTTTTGCTATGGAGGTGAGTTTGATTTGTTTGTGCAGTTGACAGCTAGTAAAGCTGTGTGAAATATTCACCCACAAAAAACCTCTCCTCCTGTGGGAAATTCTACTTTTCACTGGAGAAAAGGTACATTTCCCTTATCATCAGCAGAGAGAGAGGATGAGAATTTGTCCTTGTTTGTCTCATTACTGTCTGTAACCTGAGCACTGTACCTAGATGATCAAACCTGTTAGTGTCATGACATAAAGCCATGACGCAGGTATGTGCCTGGCTGCGTCCTCACTGATAGTACCACAGTGGCTGTGCACAAGGGCATCAAATTAGCTGTAGAAATTACAATCACTCCTTGTCTTAAAGCTCTTGGTGCTCCCAGGGTGATATAAATGTTGGTAAATAAAGCCCAGACACATGCAGTTCAGATACAGAGTGGCCTGACCCCCAGTTCTATGAGAGCCAGCACAGCAATGCCAGCTGCAGGAGTGGGTATTTACTGCCATCCCTTCTCCTTCTTGATGGTCACATCATTGGCTGATGCACTGCGGTGGGTACATCTATGCTAACAGACAAGCACTATTATCAGCTTGGTTTATGTCAGCTGCCAGCAGAAGGACTCCCGTCAGTATACAGTACATCTCTACTGGGGGCTATGCCACAGTGTCTGTTGTGATGGACACATCCTCGTATGGACAAGCCTGGGTCTCCTGCTATCCTGAAGGAGCTGTGGAGCACTACCTGGTTGTATCACCCCCTGAGTAAAGTCTCTTTCACACAACAGAGGGATTTGTCCAAGTCAGACAAAGTGTAGCTAGTCTTCTGAAGCCCTCAGCATACATGATTGCAGCCAGATCTCCAGAAGTGCTTAGCAGCTTCTGAGTCCATGCATTGAAGGTGGCAAATACCTGCCTAGTACCCAGTCCAGGACTACAGAACTCCTTACTGGAGTGATAGATGCAGCTGGGTCATGGCACTTCCAGCATCTCACCATAGTCATAGATGTGCCCAAATCCAACCCTCACGAGTCTCACAAGCTTCTATGTCATACATCCCCATTTCAGGAGTATGCTGGCCTCTTTCTTGTCTCAAGAGAACCCATGCCTGGCAAAGCTGCTTGGGTGGATTTGTGATCCCTCCAGAGCTGTATGCACTGTGGGCCAGAGAGTCTGGGGCAGAAGCCAAACCATGGGGAAACTGCTGCTGGGGACACAACATGCTATGTGCTTGCTATGTGCTTGCCTGCTCCAGCAACCTGGGCAGAAGCCACACCATGACCTAGGTCAGTGCTTTGAGCCATCTCTACGACCAAGGTTGGTGCTGTGAGGCACATCTGTGGCCAGGGTTGGTGCTATGAACCATCTCCTTCCACGTGACTCATGCGCATGACCAATGCAGCAGATGAGTCCTGTGTGACTCAGCTCTGTGGAGCTGTCTGATGATGGAAGGAACAGCACATGAGAGCTGTTACATGTTGAAAGGTTGCAAAAGTGAGAACTCAGCCAGTAAACTTTCTTGATGAAGATGCTTAGGCAAGCTGGAGGTCAGGTTTTGTAGAGTTCTTCACTTGACAGCTGTCTTTCAGATGCACATAACTTGATTTTAGCAGGCAGCATGAACCTGCCATATCCACCTCTTCCAAAGACATTGATGCCAGAAGTCAAAACTGGGGGATTTTGAAAAGCTGATCCCGAGTTGCTAGTGGCTGTCATCCCAGGTTTCATGTTGAGTAGCTATAGTTTGAAAGGGTGGATGAATGATTGGTTCGTGTAACTGAGAACTGCTACAGAGGCGTTAGCTACAGAATACTTGCTGTAAGTAAGGCTACTGCCTAAGCACTCAGTTTAGACCTCACTGAAGTCCCTTCAGAGAGTGGTTTGGACTACTGCCTGATGCCTTCAGCTAGAAAAGTTCAGTGATCCCAACTGATGGGAAACTTGAAGTTGAAACATAATTCCATTCCAGCCCTTGGCAGCAGGTCTCTATCAAAACCTGGTACCATCACCCCAGCAGAACCAACTGTACTCTGTCTAGTTAGACTCAGATCTGTCAGAAGCATAGGAGGAAGAAAGTAGGTAAAATAAAGGAGCAGGAGAATAAAATGAATACCTGTCTCATCTAAATTTCCATTTGCCTTCCAAGTTCTAAGGGTTTTGGAGAAAAACATCTAAAATAAGCTTTTGACTATATGTAGCACTATTGCAATACTCATTTTGATGCCAACGCATCACTGGTTATGGACAGAAAAGAAGGGAATGAAAAAGATACCTTCTTACTCAACTGATGGGTCCCTGGTGTGCATTATGAATCATATCTGCTTATTTCACTAACAGAAAGAAATTTTTACTCTTTTTTTCCCTTCCTATTAGCAACACATAGCACTGACAGCTAAGGAAGGACTGACTGGATCATGCTCTGGCTCTCAGATCATGAACAGAAGAGTTAACTATGCTTTTATTGCTGTGATGATGCACAGGCTAGAAGAACACAGCCTGACTTTCAGGCATCAGGTAGCCTTCACAGACCTGGCAGCTAGAACACGGAAATGAGGGATTCTTGCAGTGGAAAGAGAATGTGAGCCCAGCCCTCTGAGTGTCCACATGCACAGCAATGCAAAAGCTCTGTAAAACCCCATGGATGGATCAACAAACTGCTTGACAAAAGAGAACTGTGGGACAAGTCCTACCCTTAGTAAACCCTAAGCAGGTATATGCCCTTTTTGAGAGCAGAGATATGGTCTTGAGTGGGCAGTAACAAAGCTGAAAGGGAAGTCAGTGGGTACAGCAGGAGGCCATATAGAAACCAGAAGGCTTTGCTGTCCAAAGACGGGGCATCCGTTCACCACACCAGGCATCATTAGCTGGGACATGGTGTGGAAGGATGCCCTCTTCTCCTGTCCCAGGAAAATCCCCATAGCGAGACATGGTCCATGCGAATGACTTTGTGAGTGATTGATAGAATAACCAGTTGGTTGATTTGTCAGCTGAGAAGGTTCATGCCAAGAAAGCCCTGTTCAGTCTCCTACGTGTGTTGCATCTCTGCATTAACAGCCTAAGGGTTAAATACTTGTTTTCCAGTGTTGGAAAACAAGATTTAACCAAATGGGTTGTCTAAACTGGGGTTATGGCAATGTATTTCACACTGTTGAGTCTGTCTCTGATGTTTGCTGCTAACCAGAACAGATTCCATTTAATGAAGGAAACAAGCTGGGCTAGTAGGTGCTAAGTTTGCATGAACCTTATACCTATTCTCATTTTCCTGCCTCTATCGTTTCCGCTTTCCATAAGTTTGTTGTATGTGGATGAATACTGGTGCCAGCAGTCTTTTCTCCCTCCAGTTTCTGCAGAGCCATTCACGTGCATGCTGTGTAGACTTATTTACACTCACTAGGAAGCACTCCCAGTGGAGATTGATCTCAAGCATGCTGCCAGCACAGAGCAGAGGTGAAACCACCAGGCTGCAATAAAAAGTTTCGCCCTTGAGGCAAAAAGAGGGATGGAGACAAAAGCATTTATCATTTCCTGTCACTATTATTGTCTCATGGTTCCTCCTCAGCTAATGCCAGACCTCTGGCAGTGGAGCAAGGAGGGATGGGAGGACTCATGCTGTGTGCCCATTGAATTAACAGTTTGAGAGAAGAGGCTTCCAGTAGTGCCTTGAAGAATCAGTTAGAAATGAACCTTGGGCAAATCTCCTACTCTTTGGGTAGGTCCCTTTGAAGGGAAGGATTTGCCTTGTGAACTATTTAATTTAGTTTAACAGCAAGGTTTTAATTCATCCAATTAAACGCACCTAAATCTGCAGGATTATCCCACAGACCCATTGGAGTCAATGAGAACCCTTCAATTACTTCAGTGATTTTGGTGCTATAAAATAATTTTTCTAATTGTATTTAATGTATGTAGTTGTATGAAAGATTTCTGGCATAGGAAAAATACATCTCTCGCTTTCTGAATTGAAATCTGATGCTAACTGTACCTTTTAAAAGTCATGTTTCAATGAAGGACTTAATCCTGTCATCAAACCATTTGATGATAGATGCATGGATGCATCAAATGAAGCATCCATGAAGTCTGTTCTCTCCTAATGTTAATCAAATTTGGAGGCAACTGTAATGTGTAGCAGAAATATAGTAAAACTTCCTTTGTGTCAGAACTAGGATTTAAAGTTTCCCTCCGCACTTTTACTGCATTTCAGTGTTAAGCATTTAATTTAGACTAGAGACGTGCCCCCAAAACTACTAAAACAAAACCCTCAACAAAAAAACATTTTGAAATATCAATGTCTCCACAAAACACTGATGATTTGAAAACAATATGCCTGACCCCTTCAAAATGTGCATCCTCACTCCTACACCAGTAGCACTTTTATTTTTGTAGCAGCCCAAAATCTGGCAAGACACTCATCTCTCCCATTGACATCACTGAATCATGGATCAGTGCACATAGGCTGGAAGCTTGTGATATTCACGCTAATATTTATACACTTGCCTAATTTTACTCCTAAGAATAATCCAACTAACCTCAGAATTTTTTGGTTCACAATATAACTAGAAGCAATTGCAGGTTTTTTCTCACTTCTATTGTAAAAGCTGATAAAGGCGAGACTGTCACAGATCTGTTGTCCTCAGTGCACTCAACAATAAAGTAAATGGCAGTCTGTGCACTAAAAACTGTACATGCTCTTTGCATTAATTGTAAACTGTGGTATGGTGCTGTGATATTTCATATGTGTGTAGTAACCAGAACTATTCATGCATATATTGCTTTAGTGGAAAGTGTCACAAAAGCATTTTTGTTTCC
This sequence comes from Coracopsis vasa, assembly GCA_026283785.1. Classification (NCBI taxonomy): domain Eukaryota; kingdom Metazoa; phylum Chordata; class Aves; order Psittaciformes; family Psittacidae; genus Coracopsis; species Coracopsis vasa. The sequence continues at coordinate 47,574 of JANHGB010012266.1, read as the reverse complement.
TATCCCAAAAGAGTTGCTATTACTTTTTACATATACAAAGCTACAAGACCAGTCAAAACAGTTGCAAAGATTGCTCTTCACCAGCTCTAAATTCTTTGCTCTTCAGTCAGATTTCAAGGTTGGTATCTTTCAGTTCTGAAATAGCACTTTTACCACTTCAGCCTGACCTCTCAGTTGGTATTTAGTAACTGCATGAGAACAGGATCTCTGCTGGGAGTCTGCAATGCAAGATGAAATCGCTTCATTAAAACCAGTATTGAGGTGGCACCAAGTTGAAGGGACAATAATAGCTTAATAGCACCAAGTTGATCCCTTGCTGCTGTCTGCTTGTGGCCTGAGCAGATGCTTTTATAGGACACTTCACTGCTACTGCCGTGCCCTCTGTGGCATTTATGTGTGTCCCAAGCCGCAGGAAAAAGCTTGAATGACTTGGTTTTGCTTGCCTTCATTTTGCACTCCTGCTTTTAGCACCAGAGATGGTCCCAGGCACTCTGCAGCTCTTGCAGCTCTTAATGCTTTGCATTTCTTTAGCATAAACTTTTGTTCTTTCATGCTTTAGCTGTGATGGGGGAGCAGGGTCTTCATGCCAGTCATGTAGGCAAAAGCAAAACTATGTTGGGCTCCAAAGGTTGAGCCCGAGACAAAGCATTCCCAGTAAGATCTGTTTCATATATATCATCTCTTAAGCATCCTTTAAATGCTGCATTAATTATGAGGCATTAGTACAGGGAGGAATAGCTTTTCACTTAATCATTCATGACCAAGAGGGCACTTGTAAACTGGATTCAGTCTCTCATCTCCAGACTTTTTATTCTTCTATCTATCTTGCTCCTCATTTAAAGTAGCAATCTGCTACTTATCCTGAAAACAGCTCTTTCCAGGCCAAAGGAAATGGTATGAAGCTGCTTTTTTCTTCTCTCAGGCCTGTAGCCAGGACAACCATGTCCAGAAACTCACTACTGAGTGTCAGACACAGAGTCCCACCAGGGACAGATGCTGTTCAAGCCCACGACCTGGTTCAGAGCTGGGGAGATGATGTCTTTCCCCGATCGCAAATGTCTTGTTACTTAAGAAAAAGAGCTGGTTTCCCCTTTTACTGTCAAAACAGGAGGGAAATGTGGTGAATTCTTTTCCATAAAGTTTGGTTTATTACTTACCTGGGTGATGATTCCTATGAAGCTCACAACTTCTATTCCTTTCAGTTGTTTTTTGGGGTGATGGGACCCCTTTGAGTCAGTGGGTCTCCTTCGTCACCCTCGAGCTAGAAAAGTGAGGAAGAAAAGAGAGAATTAGAATTCTGTACAAAGGTCAGAGAAAGCTTAAAGCCTGCAACTTGAAACCACTGGCACGGAGCTGCAGCACTTCATATTTCTGCTGGGAAGGGATCCCGCTTGCGGGATCAGAATAAAAGAAGTTCTTGTGGCTCTTGCGAGTGAATGCAGTGATATATGCATGCAAACTTATATGTGTGTGTGTGTACACATGCATGCGTATTTGTCGTACATATGTACATGCATGTAAAGATGGAAATCTTTAGGGGCGGTTTTCGTTTGGAATCCTTGCTTACCCCTGGGTGATTAGAAAGGATAATAATAACAATAAAAAAAAATAAACCTCAAATGGGGATTAAATCCTCAAGAGAAGAAGTGCTCCATTTATTGGAGCCTTGCTTATCTCGCACAGAGTAAGGGGATTATGCGATTGCTTTTGTGTTCTGAACGATTGTGGCTAGACGGTTTCTGACATAATAGACTTGCCTACTGGAATAGAAACATTACTGTTAGATGGATTTGCAGCTGGCTGCAGAAACGCATTTGTCTGAACAGAAATGTCCCTTGTAACTTACTGAAACGTTTGCTCCGAGTGTGGAAGTCGGGCCTTTTGGGGAAGACATACACTGCCTTTTGTTAGGCGCACGAGACGCCGTAGCCTCTGGAGACACTGGGGCTGGCGCAGTGTGGAGAAGGGACCTGAGTTCATAAACCTTTTTGAATTGAAACTGCAACCCAACACTTGTGGGCTGGAGGCTGGTATATACAAATAGCTGGCTTTTGGAACACATTGCTAAATAATGCAATGGCATCAAGCAAGGTGGTCGATTTGCAGGAGTGCAGTGGAGTTATGTGGTCGACTGGCTTGGGTTGTCTCCAAGAGTAGGGTTTGGAAGTATTTCTGTGCTGGAGCTCCATCTCTCCGAACACAAGAGTGCAGGCTCCTTTGTGATAAACATCATTCGCTTCAAATACTGCTTTCCCAAGACTTTGTGCTGCAGGACTCCCTGCAGAACCGCCTTGCTCTTCTAATTCAGACTGACCCATGTGCTGTCCTCCAGGGCTGCTGGTCTGCATTTTCTGGCTGCTAGCACACTCCTTCGAAGTGTTCAGTCCTGATTTGCTCTGGTGTCACGATGCAAAGGTTGCTTTGAATGTTAGACACAACTTTCACAGGAGCAAAAAGCAGCCTTCACATCCTTTTCCAACCAAGGACAGAAGTTCCTTGATAAAGGTGACACTGAGGCAGACAGAGCAGGACTCAGTTCCTCTCCCTCTGTGTTTCCTGTCTTTCCTTGAGGCGCTTCTTTCCCCACTTCGGTAGCTCAGCAAATCCCATGTGACAGCAGAGGTGCTCCCATACAGAGTGGCTGGGTGACAACAGAAGGGAAGTACCCAGGTTGTGGCTCTTGAAGCTCTCAGTGTGGGGCAGGGGCTGTTGGCTTCAGAGGAGCAGCAAGAGGCCACTGCAAAACACATGGGAAATACCCTCCCCCTCTAAGTCTGAAACACTGCACAGGCACAATGCCAAGCCAGATATTTGGGCTGAGCTTTGCTATCCCTCCCTCCAATCTCAGTGTGTCCTTTCCAATCAGCAATCTCATGTCCCAGGAAAGGACAGCCTGGAAGGGATGTGCCTCAGGATGCTGCTCCTTGGGGGATGACTGAGCGCCTCTATCCCTTCCATAGTTAGATCACACTCACGGGTTAGAACACTGGTTGAGACAAGCAGCCCAAAGTGTCAGAAAGGGACAGCAAAGGGTTAAGGTGCTCAGGCCATCACGCCACATCAGAGCTACTCTCCTTTCCTGTTTTCATTCATCTCTGGCCACTTCCACCAACACACCCACTCCCACCCCTTCCCATAACCTGGTCACTTTGTTTGGGGAAGGCATTGACTTTCTGCAGTGTTGCTTTTAGCTTGGAGGTGGTTTTTGGGTTGGTTTTTTACATTTTTCTTGAAGATTAGGTCATTTTAAAATCATTTCACTTCTAAAAATGACAATAAACTTTACACCTCCCTGCTGTAAAACAGGCCAGTGCTGTCACTACTCTGCTCCTTCTGGAGGATTTATGGCCCCGTGTCTGATGTGATGCAATCCTCTCAAATGAAAAATCATCACGACTGGGCCCTTAACACAAAGAGACGATTTAAGAGGAACGGGAATAATTAAGGCTGCCCCTTACAAGCCCAGCACAAAGGCATTGCTCAGAGCAGCCTCTACTCTTAGTGAACAGGCAGAAGGGGATCTTAGCTGTCCAAGACTGAAATCCCCCATGGTCTCCATCACATCTGCGATTGAAGGAGAACCGATGTCTTTGCATTTTAACCAGTGGTTGGGGGAAAAAGGGACTGCAGTTCAGGGGGGATCCTTCCTCCATGAGCCCTCCAGACATTTCCAAGCCTATGTTGGGGAGGGAAAGGAGCTGAGCATGTGCCAGTTGCAGCACACTCACACACACACAGCTCTGCATCACCCTGCTTTCAGTTGTTCCCTCAATCAGGAGCCAAGAGCATCCTGTGGCCCTATATATTTGCATAAGCAGCACACAGGACTTCAGTTCGGCCACGTGTGTCATCCTTTGCTCAGCAGCTGCTGTCTCACTTGAGCCTTTGGCTTGAGTTTGGCATCCCTTGCATTTGGAGACTCCTGCTGCCATGTCTCCTATGTGAGCTGCTCAGTTCATGGTGCCAGTGCAGGGCAGGAGTCTTGGTATTCCATAAAAACCCAAACCAAGAGCTGTTTAAAATCTGTGATCCTTTCCCAGGGTCAGAGGGACTGTAGCCTTCTGTGTTAAACCTTCCCAATGTCTCTCTTCCCGAAGGTCCCCTTCCCCTCAGGGATCCAGGCACCAGGTCACCGCCTCCTGCTGTGCTGCTATGGGATCAAAAAGGGTCCTGTGGTGCACTAATCTTCTCCTCTGACTTATTTCCTAAGGCACCAAACTGCCTTTTGGGGGGAAAAACTGCAACAAATGTCTGTCCTCCTGCCCATTTACTGTGTGCTTGAAATCAGAGAGCAGTTAAAATTCAAACAAGGCATTTAAAGAAGAGAAAAAGCCATGCTATAACTGAAATACTAATTTAGGTTATGTCTTAGAAGTCCCCATCAAGGCAGTTTCCCCAGAAATGCGGGGGATTTTAGACAGCCACTTTAAATGAGCTACTGTAGATGCTCCAAAACTGGCACGTGTTGCATTAGCAGCTCTTGCATTGAGCCACTTTCTCTTTGGGAATGGAATTCACGTCCAGAATGTTAAAGGAAATGAGCACTCCACTTAAATGGCAGGGTGGTAATTTAAAAACCACACAACTTTAGTTTATCTGCCCCTCTTCAACTAAAAACAATGACCAGTGATAGCAACAAGAACACACTCCGGCTGAAAGCTTTATTACGTCTCACTCATTATGTAGAAACGTGACTGAACAGAGGACCAGCAAGCACGTTATAGAGACCCAGTTTTATTTACACAGGATTTTGTACTAAATATATATATATATATATTTTGGTTTTCGTCTTCAGTTTCTGGGTTGGCTTTGTCTGCCTTTCCAACAGGGAGGCTTCAGATTATAAAAGCCTTAGGTCAATTTGCAGCTGAAAGCACTCTAAGATCATCATCTTTGCAGCACTGAGAGCACAAGTGATGCAATTTAATAATGATAATAAATGTAACAAATATGAGAAGTGTGCCAGTGCTAATCACATTTCATGTGAGCAGGCTTTTTAGCCTTAATGCAGAATTAAGATGTTTCTTTGATACAGCTTCCCTTGGTTACTATAATTTCTGTGATTGTTGGTTTAGGTACTTAAATCCAATTAGGAATGTGACTCACTAGTATTCCCAGGAGACCATCTTGCCAAAAGTTAGACCTGAGAAAGTGTTTTGCTTATTCTACATACCCTCATTTTCTCTTTGTAGATTCCTGATATTCAGATAATTGCATTGCTTTGTTTTATCTGGAGGCATGGTTTTCAGACTTGGGCTGTTCATGAAGAACTCTCTGTTAGCATGGTTAAGTTGTGATACGTGGTCACACCAGCCCAGTAGCATCATTTCTATCTGTTAATTTGATAGCCATAACAGCTGAGTTTGAAAAGATCTGTGTTCCTCCAGTATACTTCAGGTCAGTGAGGCAATGCCAACTGGAGATAGAATAGAGCTGGATTTAACCAGCACAGTGTCACAAGGAGAGTGTCCTAATTTTTTCCTTCTGTGCATCCCATCAATGTCCCTCAGTTCTTTCCTAAATGCTTCTCCCACCATCCTCCTCCAAAACTTCCCTCCTCAACTTTCTGCTCCCTGTCCCTCACTGTTTCTCTCATGAACTACAAAGGAATTGGGCTCTGAGGAGCATCTGGAGGTGGATTTGCAGATGTGCAGAACTGACAGAGATGCTGTGGCTGCTTGAGCCAAATCCTGCCCATCTGAACTTACCAAACCACTGGGACAAAGTTCTTGGGTGTCACTCAGTCATGCTCACACTGTCCTCATGAAATGACAGTATGCAGCTACACTGTGGGGCATGAGGAAGTGTTCTCCTATTGTGTGTGTTCATGCAGGATCTGGCTGTGGGTTGAAGGTTTCAACTGCTCCATCTCTACAGCTCTTGCATAAGAAGGGAAGATCTTGTACATAGGCCTCATTGCCCTTGCTATTGTTGTGTTCATTTGGCTTCATTAAGTAATAGATTATACTCCATTTTAAAGTTCCTGTCATAATAGATGCAAATGACTTGCACTCTTCAGTTGCTTTTTTTGAGATGACCCGTGAATAATAGTTGGTTCTTCTCCAGAGGTGAAAACCCCATAATTATCTGAACATTGAGAGAAACGCATTAGCTCAAGCTGCAAAATGAACTTGTAATGGTGTAGATTCATTCCTTATTGCACTTTCCTTCAGCACATTTCCTGCACAAACAGAATGTAAACCTGGTTGTTTTAGAAGAAAGCAGTTGCAGGCTCTGTCTTTGGGCACATGGTGAGCTTAGGTAGAAGTTAGGGGGAGATGCCATCTGCTGGAAAGTGTGGACATTGTCAGAAGGAGAAGCAGAGTTGAAAGCAGCTGCAAGCAAATGATACGGAAGATTAAATTAGCACTCTATGTCTAGCCACCAGCTAGGGGGGAATCCCATCTCCTGCTTTCTCCACAGCTTGGAGCGCTGAAGCTGCTGCTCTCCTCCTCGTGGGATGGTTGGCCAGCCCTTGGTGGCCAACCAGCTGCTGAATCATGGCTGCCATCACTGCTTGTGGTTGCATGAGGCTGGGAAGGAGAGTGTGGAGGGGAAGGGAGCAAGAGGTCAAAGACAAAGGTTTAGGACAATCCGTAGGAGTGAGTATAAAGGAGAATACAAGGTTAAAAATCTAGAAGAGTAAGTGGGAAGGAAAATGAGCCTACAGAAGCCTTGGAAGGGAAAGCTTTTAATAGCAGGAACTGCAGTAACAATAATTGTCATCAATGGGGACTGATAAATGTGTGCCTCTAATCCAGCAAAATGTTGAACTTCACTGAATAATGGTACTAACACCTTAGTTAAGCACTTATGCAAATGCTTGAATGATAAAATTAAACGAAAAAGCAGGAAACAGCATGTCAAGAATAAAACTGTTAATTGTTTTTTGATTTAATCCTCTGATTCTCATTACTGCTTCACTCTACAACCCACTGTGTTTTCACTGCAACTTTCAAACTTTCAAGGTGGTTGTAAGAAGTAGGTAGAGCTTAGCGCTGTCTTCATTTCCCCCCAGTGTGTCATTGCACTAAATGTGTTTTTAATATTGCTTTTTACCACTTTGATTTTTTATTTTGCTGTTGTTGTTGTTCACATCAGAAAACCACAAGGCAGACATTAGGTATGATTTATCAGGAAATATCTGGGGCTCTGCCAGCTGATTAAAAGAGAAAAAGAAAACAAGCACAGCACACATGGGAGCCCATCTGAATAAGATCCATTGAGCAGCAGTCATGATTCTCTGTAAACTGGGGTTGGATGAGCCAACAGTAACAAAGATACCTGTGTCGATTTGTCATGGAAAAGGAGAAATGGAACCTCACAGCACATATTGGTAGGAATAAAAAGTAATAGGCTCAAGCATCCTTCTTTAGAGTCAGAGCTTGAGCATATACAAATGTATATTGCTGTGGGGCTCCACTTTTATATGCTACCTGATATTTGGCTCAGAACTTTACAGGAATGCATTTAAAAATGGATAGGTTCAGTGTGATTCTGCTCCTGGTGGAGTGGATGGGGCTAGGAATGCACAACTAGACGCTTCTGCTGACTCTAAAGCCAATGTTAAGCCCTTGAGAACCATAAACCATGGGTCTTGCTTTAGCAGCAGGAGGCCTTGACGTGATCTTTGGTTAGATCTTAGAGCTAAGAAGTAGAAAGAAGATGGCCAGGGTAAAGAAGACAAGAGTGGGAGAGGGAAACAAACAAAGAAAGAAGAGATCAGAAATGTGGGTGCATCATCTATCTCTCATGTGTTGTCAGCTTAATTCAACTTGGAAGCTCCATGTCTTCCTTGTACTGGCAATTATCAACAGCTTATAGTAATGACTTGGAAGACTGTGAATTGTTAGAGACTTGTAAGGTTTAATCTCCAAAACTCTTCAACAATCGTATCTCAAAGACCTGGAGGAGTTAAGACATAATGGTGATGAAAATAACAGGCAGTCGCACAGGTAGGTGGGTAGATGATGGGTGTGTAAACAGCTAACCAGCTAGCCAGGGATTTAAGAAAATGCTGTTTTGATGACCTGTGGTTCACTTGCTTGAAAGATCAAATCTTTTCCCCCTCACCTGGATCCTGAAACTGAAGGATGTGCAGTTTTCTGGGGCTGGTCTCCATGAGGGGTTGCTCCATGAAGCTCCTCGCCCTCAGGCATGGGCTCATCTGCTCCTTTGGTTGGGGTGCACAGATGAACCTGCTTCATCAGAGGGAATCCTTGCTATTGGAAGCATCATTACCATCCATCGCTGGGTGATTTCTCCTAGCAACATGGAGATGGGAGAATAAGACCATTTATGCCATCCCTGCCACTAATGAGTTTTACATGGGCCCAAACAGCAGCACCATGGAAAGCTTAGTGGTTATTCCAGTTAAGAGAAAATAAGTGGATGGCTGGGAAGGGGAGGGAGGACAAACTTGTGTCTTTTGAGATTCAATTACTACGGTGATTCAAAGCTCTCCATGCTTCCTGAGTTTAGTTCTTATATGTGACAAGTTTCCTTTGTGCTTGTCCCAAGACTTGTAACACCATAGAAGACAATAACACCAGAGGACTTCTATGTCAGAATGCAATAATACACCCAATGAAATTAAATTAAACTAGTACAATGCTAATAACAACTCCAGTAATAACAGTAGCCAGAGGAGGAAGGGAGGTTGTAAATCCTACTGTTTGAGGAATTCTACATATACTCAGAGCCCATGAGCAACGTTGTTGTTCTCAGTGCTGCGATGCTTCTCCCTCCTACTGAAAACCAAGGTACATTGCCCCTCTACAAAATGTGCCAGATGACATGTGAGTCAGTCCTAGCACTCTGAAATCCTATCTGGAACACCAGGGGAGTAGTTAAGCAGCTGCCTTCTTATTGTCATAAAACCTGATAGCTTTTTGCCAATATGTACAAGCAAATGTTTTGTTTACTTTTAATGTGTTTGAACACTCACACTGCCAAAAAGCTAAGTACCTCCAGCTAGGTTTGCTATTAATTCTTTCCCATCTTCACTCGGTTTCTTATTGATTTGCCAGGAGAAGGAATTGACAGGATTTAGGACAGAACAAAAAGTAGCCAGAATCTCAGTGTTGAACTTGATAATTTTTAAGAAATAATGAAAAGAGCAAACATTTGGAAGTAAAAAGAAATACGGTGGTTTTGTGGAGTTGGAACAAGAAAAGGCAGAAGGGTACTGGAATACCTTCATTCACTGTTTAAAACAATTGCTCCAAGCAGGAAACTTGGCACTTGAAGCTTTTATTAAATCAGTTCGGAGGGATCTGTTTTCAACAAATGAGATAAATGTCAAGATGAAGTTTTTAGGCACTCGCAGCACATCACATTTTCCTTCCCCGAGAAAGTAGAACAAAACTGTGCACAAATGAAATTACTTACATATGTAAAAATCACATTCAGTTTAAATAATCTTTTCTTCCTGCCTGGATGTATCAACAGTGTATCAAAGCTTAATGTAATCTTTTAAGAGTGTGATTATTTGAGAAGGTTTTCATCCCCTCTACTCCTTATTGTTAACCTACATCAAAGCAAGTATGTCAACACATGTTTATCTGGATAGCATCTTTATTTTGGTCATTGTGATTCTAGGTTCTTCCTACGTGTATATGGAAAGGGACATTCAGACAAAGCAGTAATAATTCTTTACTCTCATCCATTTTGCTGTCTTTCTCTTTGCTCAGTCTCTCAGCTCCCATTATGTGCTGTAAGACTGTTCCAGCTCATGGAAATGTCTATTTTTCTTCTGCCAGTCTTTGCTAGCACAGCCTAATGCTACCAGGTGCATTAGGCAGTCATTGTGGTGGATAGGAGGGGAGACCTGGCATGGAGACGAGGGCATTCTACTCTCATCTGCAGCTTCTGTGGCCAGTTAATCCAGAGGCTTTCTGGCAATTGAGTGCTTTGCATTTCAGTAGAAATATGGCAACAATCTCAGGTGCTCATGTTCCCTGTTCTTTGAGAAGAGAGGCAGAGAAGGTGCAGTCTGAGAAAACACTAAACCATCTCTGGGTCTGTGGGATAATGCTGGTCTCTTCATGCTGTATTCCCTGAAGATTCCAGCATGGCACCTGAGCAGCCACAGGAAAGAAGAAAGTTTTATTTCCAATTTCTTATCAGAGTGCCATCTGATTATGCCTTTGCAATGCAGAGGAGGGAGGATGCAAACAACTTACAGATCTGTGAGGGTGCTGAGGGAATCTTTCAATCCCAAAGCACTGAGATTTGTAATCCTTACTCAAGCTATGGAAGGCTATTATCAATAGTCCCTTGATATTTAAGTTCTCCAAACCACTGAGTCATTTGGCCTACTCATCTGAGTCATTACAAAAGGGAGGGAGTGCTGCTGTTGCACAGAGGACTTTATCAAAGGCCAGTTTTCAGGGAATATCCTGCTGGACAAATCCTCTCCCATATAAGTGTGAACAATGTCCAAAACTCAACAGAGTAGGGCAAGAGAGGATCAGGGGGAAGATGTCAGGTGGAAAAGCAGTGATGAGCACCATGGGCCATTTGATACGAAGCAAATCTTTCTGAATGAGCTGTCTGGCAACAAGTAGGAAGGCCCAGTGGTCACACAGAGTAATATGCTGGGCATATTTGGCACAAGTATTTGCCAGGTTGACCTTGGCCTCAGATAAAACAATGCTATTTTGTCTTGTGATGGCACTGAAATACGGAACTCTGTCTTCTGAGAGGAAGCTCAGGGAGGTCTTAGAAAGCAGATCAGGAAGTTTCCCCCTGTATTACTGTCACTGGATGCTTTCTTTGACAGATTACCTCCCTGGGAGGCAGAAGCTTGTCTTCTGGATCTTTCCATATCTCCTATAAATTTGTACTCTCTTTTTTCACCTCTTCCCCTTAATGTAATGATGCTCCCGCCTGACATATCCAAGGAGAAAAAAAGACCGTATCAGTCTTTACATTTTCAGAGCTTATGGATTGGATTCAGTCTCCCATCCATCTTCCCTGCAGAGATACCAGCTCTATGCCTGGTCTGGTCCAGAAGCTTGCAGGAGAGGTCATGATGACAGGAATGTCTCGGTAATCCTTACATTTTTCTCACTTCTCAAAGCATGCCTGTAGCAGTAAAAAAACATTAAGGTAATGATCCAAATGCGGTAGCTTTATTTCGCCCCAAGATATGAACATTGGATTTGTGTTCACTGTATCAGCACCTCACATGCTGGCTTTCAAGGCAGAATATGAGGAGATTATTAAATGTGTCACTCCAATGCTATGAAAGCGATGGACACTTGTTCTCAGAGAGCAGCTGAGTTTTCTGGGTACAGGCATCCCTAAGTAGCCAGGCAGCCAGCATAACCAGACTTCTACTCTCCATTGCTTTGTAGACACAGGGAACGTCATGCAAGAAGGGTCTTGGCCCAAGACAGCAATCCCTGCAGGACCATTCTAGGTGGCATAGAGTAGAACAAACTTCAAGATTCTTTATCTCACATGTAGGATTGTGTTGGCATCTCTAAATGTCAGAATGTAGGATATCGGGATCCTTGGGTTTTATCCTGGGTTTTGGAAGTGATCTGTTGATTTGTTACAGAAAGTACAGCCAAGAATGTAATTTGGGAGTGCTAGTGTGGATCTTGGGTCTGTTTTAGCAGATACCTGTTTTCTCTTAAAAGGATTCTCCACTTCCTTTCAGTTCTGTGATGTAAACAGGAGATGTGGAGACTCTTATCTGACAAAATTCAGACTATCGATGGCTCAGAAAGACAAAAAATCAACTTAGGAAAGAAACTATGGGGATAAATGGTCAGGAGTTATTATGAGTAGTTCTCTGAAAATATCAGGATCAACAGTTACCGGAAAGGCAAATAGCAGGTATGAAGTATTAGAGAGGGAATAGAAAACAGGCTACAAAACATCATTATCCCAATGTTTTAGCCTGTGATTCACCCACATTTTTACTGCTGCATTGCAGTTCCATTTTCTCTTGAAGAGAATCAGAGAAAAACAACAAAGATGATCAAAAAGTATGAATGGCCTTCAGCTGGGAACAGGTTAAATAGTCCAGTACTCTTCAGCTTGAAGAAGAGAAATCTGGGAAAGCCTGACAGGCATACAGGAATGACGTGGAAAAGGTACATGAAGGGAAGAAGCACTCTCTGAGCACTCTATTGTTTGTGCTGCAGGTATTTATTATCAGTTGCTGTTGGAGACAGGATACTCAGGTAACTGGAGCTGTTTGCTACTTCTTATGGTCCTTTAGGTAGAATAGAATAGAATAGAATAGAATAGAATAGAATAGAATAGAATAGGGGCTAGGAGAAAGCTGTTATAGGCAACTGTAACTCTCATGGGAAACTTGTATTGGGTCTTGCTGTATTGTGGATGTATCACTGACTTTTGCACAGTATAAAGGGCAGCAGAGAAGGTCAGGCTGGGGTTTCTGCTGAGGCATCAGTTACGATGAAGAGAAACAAGCTGAAGTTTAGCCTGTGGGCAGAAATTTCCCAGAATACATTGGCAACTGGGCAGGATTAGTGCTTTGGCTTGGCTCCCAAGCACACTGGCTCTCCGTTCCAGCACAGGAACAAACCTAGGCAGTGTTTTGCAAGATAGGTCAAATTCCTCAGAATGGACCTGATTCAAAAGTATCTGCTAGTCCATGACTGTGCCTCAAGTCTAAGGCTTGTAGCAACTCTACTAGGCAGGAGTAAAGGGAATCACACAGTGCCACTAAGTGAAGGTATCTCAGCTCTATAAAGTTGTCAGCTACCTATCAGCAGTTCAGAGAAATGTAGAAATTACAGCAGTGCTGTTGTAATTGTTGGTATGCATTACCTGTCATTGGCACTGGTAACACTCAAGCAGTTAACATTTGTTAAGGAGCATCATGAATAATTATTTTGTCACACTGATACTGCTAATGAAAACTAACAAATTTTGTGTGATTACTAGTGCTGTCAAACTGTGTTCTCAGCTATTTCACCTATCTTATCTTACCTATAGCTGTTGTTAGTTTATCACCAATGTTAAATGATCATAACATTTGTAAGGGACATCAGTTTAGATGAGGATCCCACTTTCGCTACCCCGGTACCAGAACACTGTGAAGACTCACCTTACCACGTAAGAGAGTGTTTCATCACCATTGCCATCTAAGAGATGGGAAGTGGTAGGATGAGATATGGTGCACACAGCAAGGCTTTCATTGATGGTGGTCTTGAATTTAGGGTAGCTCTGTTTTCTTACAGCACAAGAATGCTACAGGAGTGGCCCTGATGCTGGTGGACATGGTTTCCTAAGCAAGAAGATTCACCTCTGTGTGTGGTTTGGGCACCTTAGGGTTAACTTGTGTCACTGCTTGGGCTGGCAGGAGAGAAACATGGAGTGTCTGAGAAGCTAATCTGCATGCTGGAAATGATGCGCTAGAAACATTAGCTCTACCCAAATTAATGTTCCTTATTCCTGAGCTTGCTCAGGGGTACCACAGCATCTCTCCAAGGCACAACATTGTGCAGCTCTCTGATGGTACCTCCAGAAATCACATGGATGTGCTCTGTTAAAAATGGGAAGGAACTAAAGGTCCTTGCCAACACACTTTAGAACTGACTGTGTCTTAATTTATCCATGGCAGAGTGTCTTACTCAGTAGGTGAGAATTTAGCTATGAGTATCCTGAATGGCAGCCAGCTTGGAGCATGAGTCTAATTTACTGTAACTCTTGCTACATTCTGTCTGATCATTATCGTGCTGAACAAAATGTTTTTAAAGTGCTTTTATAGGGTTGAGTGACTTATTCAATAATTTATACCAGTTTGGAGGGATTAGAGGATGAATTTAAGTCATCAAATAATGTCATTATTGCTCAATGACTACATTCTTTATCAGGAAAAAAAAATCAGTTGTAATTATGCTCAAAAAGACAGAGACCCTTTATTCAGCAGTTCCCCCAAGAACAATGATATCAAAGATGCTGATAGGTCTCTCAGATGTAGAGGGCTGTCCTTCTTTGTTAGGAAGGAATATATCAGCTGCTGTCTGCTTATCTATATAACCATTGTGCCATTTATACCACATATTTTCAGTATGCCATGCCTCTGAACGTCTGGTTGCTGCAGAGGCTGGGGATCCTTCTGCATGCAGAGCTATGCAAACTCTTGGGGAGCCCATGTACCACCTTAATCCTATCCAAGGCCTTCTGGAAAATGGGTGCTCACTTTCCTCACTGGACACCTTTCCATGACTGCACTACTGAGACTGACGTAAATTTATTGTATCTTAACCTAAACAGCAACTCTTACATCCTTAAAATGTGTCCAAACACTTCAGTGCCTAGGAAATCCACTCCTGTTTGGAAATCCACAGCCCTGAATTCAAGCCTTCCGCATTACCCAATCTAGCAAAAAGTAAAATGCAGGCAAGAAGTGATCCTTATTCCTCATCAGTCCAAACTGTAGGCATGCTGTACCATGCCCAGTTCACATATGGGCCAAATCAAGTAATTCCATTGGCCTCGAAACTTGGACACAGACTGAAGAACAGTCTGGGCTAGGGTCCATATCCTGCCTCATAAGGCTGTGTTGGGTTCAGCTTTCTTGGTCTCAGCATCTCTCTAAGTGAATCCCAGCACATCTCACACTCACAGGTAAGAAGTCTGTGAAATGCATAGAAGTTTGTGTTGTATCATCACGTAACATGATGGGATAGCTACCACAGTACACTATAAGCCTGACAAAAAGCAATATGGGTACAACTGACTGCTCCAAGAGATTCTGAAGTTTTAACTTTGGAGGTGAGATGACCCAATCCATACTATTTGGCACAGGTATTATGGACCATTCTCTGGGATCACCACCAGAAACACATAGCCTGTGTAGATGGACTGACAAGAGCCAAGCTCCTAACTCTGGTCTAGGCAAGCATCTACCACTTCTCAGGATCCTCAGCAATGGATCTCCTCCAAAATTAATTTCCCCTAAGCCAAAACTGTTTTGCCTATGATCGTAACTGGTAAGTGATCCTCTGTCCTTACTTCAACCCATGAGCTTTATCATCTTATTTTCTCCCCCATCCTGATCAAGAAAGGGGAGCGGCTGGCTGGGCAACCAGCACCAATCCACCACAATGTATATGTCCCCCAACTTCCATATATGAAGACAACAGGTCAAGGCAATTTTGAGACTCCATCCTGGAAGGTTGGCCTGAGCTGTGTTTTCAACCTGCACATTATGTGTGAGGCAGCACCAGTGCATGGAGGGTTCTTCAGGCAGTCACAGGCAAAATCTTCAGTGCTTTCTGTTTCACAGCAGATGAGCACGTTGCTGCTGAGTAACTGGTGCCTAGGAGAGGGAGAGCAAGACCTGAACGTCTGGTGGAGATGACAAAACAAAATACAAAACAACCATGATTAAGGGCTAAAATTTCAAAAATTCCCCATCTCCACAGTTGGGGCCAGACCTTTAGGAAAAGTTCAGCTCCAAACCAAGTAGTGAGATCTGAGAGAGACCTCAAAACCCAGCAGCTACTACTGAGACCAGTGAGGCTATTCATAAGTGCAGGGATCTGCTTGTGCCAAACTCAGAGGAGCTGGACCCATTTTGAGTTCTGATGTCGCAAACTTTACAAGGCAAGTGGGGCAAGGCGGAAAAAAGAAAGAGTATCCAGAGCAACAACACGCAATTATAGACTTAAAGTAAGTGTGAAGCTTCATGGCTTGAGTGCAACACAGTTTAGAAAAATAATGATTATATTGTCCCTTCCTATGGGCTTTAAGTAGGACATTAACTTGCAGGAAGAGCGTGCACTGTTGTGGAGGTTTATGGCTACAACATACATCTAAATCAATTGTGGCTCAGAGTGAATTTATGCTAAGTTTATTTAAAATAAAATAGATGGGCAAGTGGCAGCCAGGGTCTGGTTGAAAAGTGACATTATTTGTGGAGACAGGCTATTGTATTGCAGCAAAAGAGAATTCCATCTTGTATTAACAGTGGCCAGCAGGAATTCACACTGAGACACTTACTTCACTGACATATCCATTTCATTACAAATTTCTTCATCCAGATCCTTTCTTCAGTTTTCATAGTAACTCTTCGTGTGTGAGCAAGCAAAGGATTCCCTGGAAAGGATCCAGCTACTACTGATTTCGAAGGAGGGATTCTCAAAGTACTTCATATGAGATCTCCGATTCATCATTGCAATACCTACAGCATGGCGCTACACAACCTTGGGAGTAGCTCTTGGGAGGGAGAAGTGGGGACCAGAGTTGCCTTTGGGAGGCTCTGACCAGGTCCTTGGGTCAGGCTGTGAAGATCCACCTGGTGAACAAAGACCTAGTTTGGGCTGCATCTCCATTCATCTTTATGGAGGGTAACAACGTGGGGTGTGGCAAACCCTCCCCATTCTACCCAACACAGCCTCTTGGCTCCCTCTCCAGTTAGTCTGAGGGCAAGCAGCTGACACTCTAGCCAAGGCAGGTGGCCTCTCCTATGGAAATGAGCCAATTAAAGGAGGCTATAGAGGGGCACAATTGGCCAGCTTCTTAAACTGTGGCTCAGCTATAGAACTGGGGGTAGAGGTGATGAACAGGAGAATTTTCAGCTGCATAATTTCTGACTCAGTACATTAGGAGCATGGGCTAAAACAGAGGAGGGGATTTTGGCACACGAATCTTTTTCCTTCCTTTGAGTCACAAGTGCCAAGAAACAAATTGAGAAGTGTGAAGTAACACAACAGTGGTTTCTTTTCTGTACATCTTTTTAACACTACTAATGAAGGGCTTTCCACATTATGGCCTGTGTCTATTTCAGCCCTGATTTTGTATCTACTTACAGGATTAGAAAGATTAAGTGCTAATTAGAGTGCTGAGGATTAATAACTATTACTTCTGCAATACACATTTTTGTTAATCTTGGCTTTAATTCCAGTGGAGATTGGTCCATGTTACAAAGCCAGAGTTTGCCAACGGTTACTAACCATGCAATAGCATTAGTTTTCTTGTATATACTAAATAGGCATCATCCATTAGGTTAAAGGAGGAATTACAGGGATGGTAGGAAAAAGCATGCTTTGTTTCTGAAGAAAACACAAACCTGTGTCTTCATTGTTCTCTTGGAAGTACTGTTAACCCAACCTTCCTCCTTTTTATATTTTTCATATCTATGACTTCTAATCCGAGCACTGTAATATGTACAACACTTTGTTAATTTAAAGTATATTCAAATATCACTGAAATGATACATACGGTAAAGTGAGAACTATAAACTATAAAACCAGAGAAAAATTGGCCACTGTCTTTTCACTGACTGTTGACTGCGGAAATCATCATTCATTAGTGGGATAGTTCCCTTCTGTTCTCATGTTAAAGCTCAGTTATAACATACTGACAGTCATATATTTGCAAATTAGTTCAGAACTATTTGGTTACTTGAGGGGAACACATAACAAATCAGCTCACTATGGAAGTTGTTCATATGTAAAACATGGCTAGTATGATTTTCATTTAGAGGAAACAAAGGATTCAATTTGCATACAGGTATTACAGCGCTTCTTTATGGATTCATGGATCGCTGCTACTTTCAGATGTCAGGACACAAGGATGGGTCAAAGGCACTGTGAGATGACTTGTGGCTGGTTAAATGAGTTTGAGATCAAGGCTGCTAATATCAGAATTCTTGTTTTCCACCAAGTGACGTCAGATGTACCATGACCATTCAATTACACATATCCCACTGGAACTAAAGGAGCAGGTTGAGTTCTGCACAAGGGGGCTGACTACAACAGTTTTTGTTTATTCTAGGATTGAGCAGCCTCCCACCTCTTGGGTGGAGGATGGGATCCACTTGTTAAAAGCACAGAGCAAGGATCATCAGTGTGGTAGATCATGGTCCTTCTCCATGTTGTCTATGGAGGCTTTGAAGCAGTATTCCTTCCATGCACAGAATGACAGCTGCACAACAACCTTCTCTGAGGCAGCCACAGCCTAAAAACTGGTTCCCTGTTTCACTGAGAAGGCAGTTAAGCTTTCTGATTTGTTCCTCATTTTCTGGAGCCTGCATGGTTTAGAGAAGGTGCAAGCACAGTTGTGACAAGTCTGTTGTTCTCCTTCCACCCTCGTAAAGGATTATTAGATGTGTTTGTTGGGCTTGCATTTAATGCAGAGGTAACATGTGCAAGAGAACCAGGGTCTTCAGAAGGCCTGGGCCCCTCTGGAGCAGGAAGCTCCCATGCATGTTGGACTGTTTTTCAGAAGACCTTCCCAGGATTTTGTTAAGATTGCGGAAGAGCTGCAAAGAGTCAGATTACTCTGTCCCTGTGTAATGAAATGATCAGGGACAAAGTCTAAGATCCCTAAGGAGTTTTCCTTCCTCAGACCTCCTACTGTGTGTGGCCAGAGCCAATCTTCTCTCTGTTAAATCAGTTCTTAGTAGATAATTCCCAGAGAACTATTGATGCTTAATAAATTCTCAGATCTGCCTGCTCAAAACAGTTTAACACTGAGAGGGTTCTCTGATGAAAACTATCTGAAAAACATCTTGAGTATAAGAAAAACCCTTCTCCAGAAGTCTTTAGAGAGGACCTGGAAGGAGAGACGGGAAATGGGAGCAAATACTGCAGCAATGATCACTGATAAATACACCAATAGATTTTGGATGTAGCAGGCCACCTTTTAGAAACGGAGTGGGACTGACCAACAGAAATCCTATTTTAGTCCATTTGTGCTACATATTTCAGGAGATGAGACATCTAATTTCTCCTCCTGCCCTCAAACACCAAACTGTATGACCACAGAGTACAGCTTCTTCATTCTTCCTCCCACAAGAAACTTTGTCAGTGTCAAATATATTATTCTGCACAACAAAAAACACAGAAAAGTATTTTCCAAAGCCAAGCCCCTATCGCAATTCCGTACTACATAAAATTATCATGAGCTAGTTGGTGATGAAAGCCTTTAGTGGCACACACCTAATATCTGTAGCTTGCTAGGAGTGGAACACACACCCTCTACAGCTGGTACCTGCCTGATGTGGCTGTCCTGGAGAATATGTATTGTAGCAAACTGTACTTTACTAATTGTACTTCAGGGAGGGAGTGGCAAGAGCAAAAGATTGCAGCTGATTTCACTAGTGTATTACTCCCCTGGATTTTTGTTACAATACCTATAACTGAATTTTTAAGGCTTTATTTATATATTTTTTTAATATATACATATTTCTAGCTAATAGCTTTCTTTGTTCCCAACTTTTTGTATAAAATCTTGGGCTCTTCTCCCACTTCTTTCATGAGCACTGACATTCATACAGCTTTCCAGTCATACAACTCAAGCATCTTCTGTTAAGAGCAATTCTTGCCTCAGACAAAAAATGAGGCGAGTGTTTTTCTCAGGTAACACCAGCCTCCCTTCTTTCCTCCCTCCCCTCCATCACCCCTTAAGAACGACGCGGCGGTTCATCGTTTCACCACCAGAGAGCGCAGCCTGAATGCCTGTGAAGGATTTTTGTGACAGATTTAAATGAAATAAATAAATATTCCACCTTTGAAATCCTGTTATTTAGAAAAGGGATGCAGTTGTGACAGGCATAAAATGGAATTATTGAAAGACTGTTTTCCAGTGCAATGCCTCAAATCTTTGCTCCGCTTCGTTCTAGTCTCATCCAATCTTGTACGGTCTGGTACAACAGTACAAAATAAGCTTTGTTGATTTAATCAAACAAAGCAGTCTTGAATTAGGATGTTTATGCCAGCTATTGAGATCCACAGTATGACTCTGGTGGACTGAGATTAGAGAAGAAAAGGGAAACTAGATTTTTACAGAAACTAAAAACACTCACTGATGCAGGGTACTGCCTAGAATAGACCAATAGAGCACATTTCTCACAAAATTAGTGTCCATTAGTACTAAGGCTATGTCTGTTTAGAAACAGAACTTCTTCTTTAACACTGATTCATCTTTAGGTTGTCTCCTCTGTTTAGTAGTGATTTCTATCCCAGTTCTGCTCTGCTTTCCAACACTACCATTTGCTTACAGAAGATGGTCTCCTCTCCCACCTCCCCCACATTATGTCCAATATCTATCACACATATTTTCATGTATCTTGATACATATGTTGCATGCATGGTGATGCACAAATGTGCATCTGCATTTCTCATTAAATGAAGGGTTCAAGGCTTGTCTTGTCCTCTTCAAACTGGAGGTGAGCTCTAAGATTCTCCGGAACGCAAAAGCCAAAGTAAGCTCTTTAACTTAACCCCCAGCTTCTGATCCATGAGCTCTAGGCAGATTGGGCATGGGAAAGCTCAAGTATGATTTTGCTTAATTCTGAGACTGGATTTTCTTAAGTACAGCATACACTCACAAAGCTAGGGCTGCGCTACTCTCAGACATGAGAAGGCACAACAGGCCTGGTGCAGAATTTGCCAAGCTAGAGGTTTGTTGCACATTATCTTATGGTATAAACAGAGCCAGAGCTCCACAATGATTTAACCTGAAAATCTCAGCCCCTAATAGTGACACATAAATTTTATCATGGAACTTCCAGAAGCTTGACTTGTTTTCATAACACTGGGGCTTGTCAGTCACAGTCACAGGAAACTCCTCATCTGATTATCAAAACTCAGAGTAGGACAGAGCCCTCACACACAGCCAGTGTATGACACTTTCAGTCATACACAGGTTACTCAATAATGAGAAACCTACATTAATAGGCCTACATGAAGCGCTCTGCTGTCAAGCTAGTCAATGAAGAACTACTCAATGCAGTCAGTGGCACCTACAGAAAGTCTTGGTTCACCCTACAGTAGTCATTTGCACTTGGTATCATGCAGAGATTTCTAAACTCATGTGTTTTAGTTTCACGAGTCTTAGACTGTGAGCGGAATTCCCTTCTCCTTCATCAGTGGTTTAAAAAAGGTTAACTTTGAGGAACCTTAGTTCAGAGAATTAGTGTCAGAGAAATGAAGAACCCAACCCAGCCTCTGGAGTTTCACCTCTCTTTTAGAGTTTCACCTCTGTTTTGCTACTCCATTCCTGTCAACTTCCAAATGTAGTAAAAATCTTATTTTTCCCTCTTTCCCTAATAGCCCAAATATCCTCAGTGTTTGAATACAGCAGAGAAACAGATGGAGCATGGTCCTGAATTGCGTTCTCTGCCAGAACTGGGCAAACAGTTGTGAGGTAGGATAAGGTTATCCTGTTCAGGGGCGAGTATGCTAACACATTTGTTTCTCCCATATGAACAACCATCTGTTGAAGATGATAAACAGGTGAAGTACATAGGATCTCCCTTGTTCTAGAAAGTCAGATCTTCTTCCCCCTGGATATGGGATCCACATTTTCAGAAATGCATTTCAGAACAACCTCATTTTATCAATGAAGAAGTAGTTTGTACTTCATGAAAGAGGAATAACAACATTTCTGACACTGGCCAGCAAAGCCAGAGAGCTCACAGACCTTCATCTTTTCACTGCCCCCTGTGTTTTGAGGGGAAACAGATAAGAAGATTATTCCCCTTCCCAATGCAGGAGCAATGTGATGTTTTTCTCACTGAGATTTTACCTCCTGGCCCATTAGCGAGCAGGCAAACAGTAAGCTGGAGCTGAGGCAGGCACCCAACAGAGCTTGAATGTGCAGGCTGTTTTCCTATCTGAAAAGGTAGCTTGCAGGCAGAGATACAGATCTCTTTCCACTGCTGTATGGAAGTGAAGGATTCATCCTGGGCAGAGGTCAGGCCATGGCTTTTCTGTTGCTGCTTTCTCCTAGGTGTCATTCAGCAAAGGGCCGTTCTGCAGTGCTTTGGAGGGTCTGATAATCGAAGGCTACATGGGGCAATGTGAGAGTCTCCGTACATTGAAGGAATGTGTCCCACAGGCCTCTCAGAAAACACTTGGCATAGTCTAGATCTTAATCAAATCCAGAATGGAAAAAGCAGCACAAGTGAAACGTCTCTCAATGCCTATGAATACCTAAATTCAAATTCAATTATAGAAGGAGGAGGGGAAAAGTAATGAGCTTTTTTTTTTTCTCTCAGGCTCCAGAGCCAAGATCTGGGTGTTTTTGAAGTCATCCTACAAGGAAGAAAAGAAAAGGCTGAAGCTTACTGTGACCTAAATAAAGCAAAAGAATTAGGTACTTGTGATCAAAGGGTTGAATGATGCATATACACATCTCCCTAAATAATAGAGCAGGTGGGGGAAATGACATGTCATTATTCCTCTGAAATAAAGTGAATTACCTGTTCTGAAAAAAGGAGTTAATCTGTTTTTATACAGTGAAGAATAATGCCACATTATTTCTTCTAAAATTAGCAGCTGACAAGCTGAGACCAGTGCTCATAGCATCTACCTCTCTGGCACCACATTGCACTTGCCACAGTGAAAATTTCCTTTACTGGTTGTATGAGTTTTGGTGCGGAATAGCCATTTCCACAAAGGCCTATATCCACTGAGCTCCAGAACAGCAGTAGGTCCAAGACATTTCAGAGTATCTTTCTTTCTAGAGAACCAATGTGCAGAAAACCTGATATTGACATTTCAAAAAGGTTGCAGAACTTTGAAGGGACTTCAAGTCCTCTTTCAGGGGCCTAATTGTACAGGGAAAACCTTTCCAACCAGTGCCGTATCCCTTTATTAGTTGTCTTCCAAACCAGAAGCAAGCATGTGACAATCTCATCCTAAAGTTCTGCATTTTGACATTTCCAGTGTCCAAGGCAGGCAGCAAAGACTGAATTTTGAAAGCTCAGACTCATCTGAGGAAATACGGGGTTTCTTTTTTTTCCTTTTCTCAAACTGCAAGGTTTCAGCATCTGAATAAACGGTCACATACCCATAGTAATGGCTGAACAATTTACTTTGAAAAGATAATGGCTATATTTTGTCACGTGAATGCATAGGAAAGGTACAGAGACTTCTCTTCAAACCTGTTCTACCAAGGAATTCCCCTCTGTTTGCTGTTCATGTTCAGAGTGACAGTATGAAGGGCTCAGCATTCATAAAGAGGCACAGGGGATTGGAAACCTGACAATTCATTTCCATCAGACCCGGGAGACAAAAATCACCGAGTTTATTTATCCCCTAGAGAGTTTCAATTTAATACTACTTTGATGGATTAACCAAGCTTTTCTGGCTCTCCTTTACTGATGCAGGGCCATATTCATGTCCAAGTTAATGTTATTCCCTAGCAACAGATTGGAAAGGAAATATAAGTTAAACTTTCTCTCCCACAAACATTTGAGGGAAGTGATCAGGTGATATTGTTGGAGAGGTTGGCCTGTTCACAAAGGCATGTCAGCTAATGCGTGCTGGAGTTGAAGGCCTGAAAGAGGTAAACACATCAAAGCCATGTCTTCAACTCCCCATATCCATAGGCTTTTGTACTGGATAAAGGACCTGTGTCGGGCAGGACAGGCATCTTCTCCATCTAATCTAACGATCACTCCATGATAATGACCCAGGGTTGAGCACCTACTGGTTGTTAACCAGGAAATCAATGCCTCAGGGGAAATCTGCCATCTTTTTGAGGCTTCAGCAGCCCTCAGAGCGATGAGCAGAGATGAAATGGATTGAACTAGAGAGGCTTCTAAGGCAGCATCTCCCTCCAAGAAGGCAAAGCCACCAGGACATGCTGCTCAAGAAGCAGCATCCAAGCAACAAGGTTGCCTATGCTTGAAGGTGCTATACGAAACAACAGATGACTAAGGTAAACTTGTGGTCTGGGACAGTAGGATCTGAGTATCTAGCTCAGCAGTTTTCATTTGTGGTTTCTTGAAGGCAGACGTGGTAACCCAGTTGCAGAAAAAAAAGCAGCCTGTGTTTATCACTGTATCCTCCCTGACAGCAACTTATATTTAGAAAGATTTACTTGCACACCTTTTGCAACCTACTTGATTCTTCTTCTGTGTGGAGCCTGGTGAAGTTCTACAATATCTGCTGCACGAAAGCACCTAACTGGTAAACTTTCCTTTTGTTGTTAACAGCAAAAATTGCTGTCAAGACTGCCTTGAATTTTACTTCTACTTGTTTTGTAATAGTGTGTAAATTACATCAGGCTAATGAACAGCTTTACATTAAGTTTAAATGGTTTCAACAGACCTGCAATCAGTATTCTGCAGTACAACACTGGCAAGTGTGTAGTCTAAGGAAAAGATAGAACAGCACTCCCCTACTAACTACTCCATGTATTTACCTGTCAACAGGAAAGCCAAACAGCTAACAAACAGCTCCATGAATACAGATAATATATCTGTCAGCAGACAGAAAGCAAGACCGTCCACATCGAAGTATCTAAGCCTCCTTTTTCAGCACATAGATCTAAAATGTAACTTCTAAGACTCACCTGCTGGAGTGAGACACAATTACACTTTCCATCACTGCCTATTTACAAAGCACAGAAAATAACTTCCTTGAGAAAGCAAGAGAATTGGAATAAAGCACTGTTTTAATTATATTCATAATGATTTATTTGAAAATATGTTCTCATTAAACTCTTATCTAAGCACAACCCATTGTAAGGCAGAACTAGTTTGGTTCCACCTGAATTTAAAGTCATTATTATAATTATTCTTACCAGAATAGCCATTAATCACATAAACAATACCCGTCTTGCAGAAAATATGTGATAAGTAGCTATATTATAATTTACTATTATTTTTCTTACATTCTTTAACTCTTACTTGAATAGTTATTTTTTACAAAAAATTATTTTGAAAAAAATAGTAATAAATCTTACCTTCAGATTGATGTGTGGCAAGAGGTGTCTGTGTCTCCTTGGAGTATGATACCACCTCCCGAGGTAAGAAATCAACCTGGGTAATCTTTGACACCCCTAGTTTGTGCAGTCTGCGTCTAAGATGGAATACATGACATCAAAAGGTTAGTCATGTTAAATGTAAACCAGCAGCAGGAACAAGAGTGTTTACTTTTATGAACTGGATTAAAAAAACTACTTCAATGTTTGCTAAGATGAAACACAATACACTATGCATGAGAAGTACCTAACTGCAGTGAATAAAATTAACCTAGGAACCACTTGCCTAACAGAGTGACTGAACTCATCTGATCATGCTGCTGAGAGGGATTGTAAATGGGAGAGAGAAATGACCTGCTTGTGCCCCTTGCAACAACAAAAATCCGCTTCGTACCATCATTACTACAGTGTTCTGCCTGCTCAAAAGAGTTAGTCGTCAGTCTGAGATATACAATAGCGGAAAGGGCACAGTGAGTGTAAACCAGCCTGGATTAGGACTGTCAGATGTTCACCTGAGAGCAATAATAGAGCCTTCAATTGGCAAGGTAGGTAATTTCCATAGAAAAGAAGATTCTCCATTCCACAGGAGTCATTAGTAGTGGAATTGGTATAGGTTTATGATTAGTAGAATTCTAATGCAAAGACTGGAGGGAAGCTCCAAGACACAGCTGGAACAGGGCAAGTATAGCCTTCTTTTTCTACTCCTTCCCTTACTTTAAATAATCCATACAAAATAAATCAGTAAAGCCAACCAACTGTGATTGGCTAAGGGAAAAAGAAGAAAGACAGCTGAACACAGTCATGAACACTTTTAGTCATACACAGTTCACTCAACAGCGTGGGGAAAAAGTTAGTTTATTTCCTGACTGTTATTTGACTGTAGGGAGGAAAGAATAAACAAATTATTACTTTCAAGTGTTTTACTGGAAAAAATGCCAACTTTCAGCAGAGAAAAGAGTATCTTATTATGTGTACATCCCCATTATTATGTGTACATCTTAGGCACACAATAAACAAATCGACTAAATAAGTCCAGTTGCCTACATCAACAATGGAAGCACACTTCTGCATTTATGAGGAACAAATTCATGGATACAGTGTTTCTGAACTGCCATGTCATACAGAAAGCAGTTTGGAAAAGTAGAAAATTCACACATATTATCCATATCTGCTGTATTTTACAGATTGTCAGAAGAACAGAGGTCAAAGGGGTTTTTATCTAATTAATTTACAATGTTTTAGGTATTCAATTAAGATTAAGATGGATGTCTGTAAAGGAAATGGGTGTCTCAAAAGGAAATTGTTATCCCTGGGTGACACCTACTGAACTCTTCAGCAGCATTAATGCTACATCAGCTATATATTGTTATAATCTAACTTACTGGCTGAGTTACTAAGAAGAATTCAATTAGATTCAGCAGGTAATCAGTATAGTCAACTGTAACACATAACAAACCACTAGAACAGAAACAGTTGTTACAGCTCTAAGTCTTCTAAGGCTCTTCTAACCATCTGTGACTCTGCCAAAACGATGAAAAGCTATGACTGCCTGAAAACCCTACAGAAAAAACCTCTACACCCTTACCTGGGGCAGAGAAATTTCTACAGCTTGTGTTATACTTCACCTAACAGAATTCTTAGCAGCGCTACATTTCTGTAGCTGCTTTAACTGAGGGTTTATGTGAATTCAAGCTTTGATAAATATCTTATCCCAGCAAAATCTCATGTGCTTTTCCCTCCTTCAGCACCAGATGAGCAATCTCTGTGGCCCACTTTTTCAGTTAGACTTTCCTGTGTAACCAGTCCCCTTCTACTGGTTCCATTTACTGAGATTCTTAAGCCTGCTGCATTGAAAGAGCTTCTTGATAGTGGTCTTGGTTAAGTATAATCTCTAATTAATTATGTGTTTAATCTGGGCCTAATTAGAGCCTCACCTAATTCTAGCAACAGTTTCGCATGAGGTCACTCCATATCTCCTCAACTGCCTGAGGATGCGGAACATCAATCCTAATAGACAGCTGGATCTAACTGCTAGTTGGGTTAACCTCTTTGGAGACTGCTAACCAAGAAGTGAGATATACCCCAGAGCACTGTGCTGAAAATATGTGTAGAATTTTTCACCTAAACCATTTCTATTTCAGGAATTGCTGGTGCCTGTACAAATGCCTGGTGTTACCCATATCCTGGTAATTACTAGTGAAGATAGGGAGAACTTTCTTCATCTGAAGGAACGTGGTCTCTTAGCTCTTTTTTGCCCCTGTTAAGAAACCTGTAACGGTTCTTGTGTATCTAAAAGCTGGCCTAGCCCTTAGTCCCAAACACTTAGGTACGACTGGAGCATTCTATCTGGACTCTACCAAATATGGACTGTAATGTTTCAGTCTCTGTTCTTTTTAGGGCAGCACTAAACTGTCTATGGCTTTCCCATCCCGATTTTTTATCTGAGGTGCTCATAATTCTTGTAATTTACAGTGTGCTGAATATTCATCTTGGAGAGCATGTAAGCTGTGAAGGATTCCTTTCAAAACTGCCTATGAGGATGTCAGTAGGACTGTAACTAAAGTCCACGCATTAAAATTGATTCCTCTGTCTGTAGGTGCCAGAAGAAAGACATATCAACTAGAAGTGCTTTGCTACACACATAGTTTCAGTGCTGACTGCAGGATTTCTTCTGCAATGGTATCTTTTTTTTAACCTAGTCTCATGACATCAGAGGAAAGTCTGGTCCTCTCTCTAATTCTGCCTTGCTTTTGAAGACAGTTTTCTTTCAAAAGGGGTAGGACTTCTATTACAGAGTATACCTGTGGATTTACTCTTTGGCATGCTGCTTTGCTGTCTTTGCGCTGACTGCTCATAAATGATTGAAATCTTGTGGCTAAACAGAGGGTTATCTTGCTGCAGGTCAAATAAAGGAACTTGCCTTGCTCCTAGGAGTGCTCATCTTTTAACTACTGGGAAAGGGCAGCTGAGATTTCTAAAAAGTTTCTGTATATTAAAACAGCTCAAAAAACTCTACCTTTTTGGTGTGGTCCAGGTAAAGTTCTAGAAGTTATATCTATCTGAAGGCACACTCAAGTGAAAATCACAAACATTTCTAAAAGTTCTGGTTGTGAAGAAACCCTGTTTAGAAAGCTCTCTGGATACTTTCCACTCCCTCTGATCTTTCATGGTGAATAACCCTAGCATCCCTAGCTGCATCTGGGAGCACCCTCAATTAGTAGTTAAAGGGAAATTGTTGTTTTTCTTATAGAATGGTGAATGAATTTCATATGAACCAGTGATTGCAGGTTCTGCAGGAACTTGCCAGCAGACTCAGGCAGGCAAGCTCATAAGTTCATAGGTAATGTCTTCAACATAGAGATTTGGTTTTGTCTATGACTCAAGTTCAGAAGAATGTGAGGGACTTCCACCTATCCCTTTTAGGGGAACAGTTTATCCTAAATATCTCCGCAGGTAGGCATTTATAAATTATTTAACTATTTTTTTCAGATGCTTGGGGTTGAGGAGTTCCATCCCAAACTAGAAAATATTAATTTATCTCTAGTACAATTTTAAAAGATGCTTGATTAGACTGAACTCAATTAAGATGGCAATTACTGTTGGAGTATGATCATATTTAAGTGCACAATAATAAGCACATATACAGCTCCTAAGGAAAAAGGGGAAATTGCTACTAGATGTGGGAACAGCATAACTACGGAAGACAGGAAGGAGGGGAAAAAGTAGCTTGCAAATGATTCAGAGAGAAAAGTCTGAATCAACAGGTACAAACGAGACCAATGTAACTGTACATGCACATAAGTGCCACAATAATAACATTTCATCTGTAATGAAATAGTTATTTGTATTGTGTTTCAGGCAACAGAAAGAGCACCTTATCTTTTCACAAGCTTCTTTAAATAGTTGGGGTTTTTTTCCCACAAAGATGGCTTTGCTGAAGCTTCTTATTGATTAAACTAAAAAAAAGGAAACTTAAATTACGGTCTTTTTGAGCCAACAAAGCAAATGAAAATCACATAAAACCAGCTCAACTGAGAAGCATTTTCAACATAAGTATTGCAAAGAAATAATAAATGAGTAACAAAAAGAGCTGACATATACCCAAGTTCAGAGTCAGACTGGAGCTGCAGCACTGAGGGGTCTGTGTCCCATTGCAAGGTCCTAGGGTGGTAATCAGCCGTGCAGCACAAACGGGAGGGGAAAAAAGAACACACAGAATTAACTGAAAGGATGAACAAAACCCCATCTTATTAGTTACATGCTCTACGTAGTACGTTCAATCTCCAAGTGTAAGGGGCAGCCACAGTATGTTAAACAAGGTTTGTATGTCAAACTTTGACAGGGCAAGTAACTTATTAAAATTACAACTTATTGGTAAAAAAAAAGGGAAGAAACTGTGTTTCCTTTCAAATATTGGTTAATGCAACTTTTTTTTTTCCTTTTTCAGAAAAATTTCTAGCTCTGCAACTATGGTTGACATATTCACAATATTCTGTAAAATCTGCAGGCACAATTTATTGTAATCATGTTTTTATGATAAGGTGTAATTGCCATGAACTCCACTGAAGAGTCTAGCCCTTTGCACAGTAAGCCATCCCGTAAAACAGTGCTGTGGGCACAAACATCACATAGTGCATATGCCAACAAATGGCACATTGACACAAGATTGACACATTCTGGGTGCATCTGGGACTAACAAATTTTTCTTCTTTTCCTCCAGGTAAAATTTCTGGGGAAGACGGGAACGATACGTCTGGGGAAACCAGATCTATGACAGTCCTTTAATAATAGACTGCTGTCACATGGGACTGTCACCAAATGCATGAATGCTCCTTAGGTGTATTCTGAAGTGAAGATGTTCCTTGCATTGCAGTGTAACTTGCCATGCTACCATCTCTGAAACACTTTGCAAACACTGACAGAGCCTTTCTGGAGTCCTATAAAATACATATAAATCCCTCAGTTTAGAAATACACAAACTGACATATTGAGGCCAACGTTTCCAAAAGTGCCCACTCATTCCTTGGCTCTCAATTTTACTTTAACTTCCTTGGGAAGCCACATCTCCTACGCAAGAAAACTGCCAGGGTCTGTGATAGAATCAGGAACACAAGTTTGGCTCCTGAGCACCTTTTCCAGTAGTATGAACACTAGATTATGCATTGCTCTCACTATCAGAGGCCAAAGCAAAGGAAAACACTCCTGCACTAAAGCCAGCAAGTAATGCAGACACACTGATAGTCCTCAGAATTAAAAATGCCCCTTATTTCTTCTGAATACAAATTTTGAGGATACAGAGAACACAATGTTATCAGGTTCAGCCAAAACCAGCCATGTAACCAGTCATACTCAATTTACACAAGCCTTTCTGCAACAATAGCAACCTCTGCCAATGAATCACTCATATAAACTAGCCAGTTATTGAATTATGGTAGAAATAGATATCTTAAAGTCATATAATTATGCTACCTCCTGTACTTCGTAAACTCACCCATTGTATTACCAGTGTTAACTCACTCTCTGGAAAGACAGACAAGGGCATGCGCTGCACTCTGTTGTGTCAGAGTGAAAGAGAATCAATCCCAATACCCTGCACGTACAAAAGTAATGAAGGATTGTAATTCGAAGGTGCTTTCCAATGCAGTGTAGGGGCACTTGTTTCCCTCAGCTTCTTATGACCTATAGTGATGTCTATTGGCATGAAAGACTTTATAGTGATACAGAAAGGATTCTCCAGAAAGTGTCAGAGACAGAACAACACAGTAAGAAAGAACAGATTTTTCCCTTGTAACTTGACTGTAGCTCAAGTATAGTGGAAAGTGGACATAAGGATCTGAATGCCTGATGCAAGGCAAAGGCATCAGGGACTAATGCATTATAGGTATTCCATTAAAAATGCTACCTGTGTGAAAATTACTCTTGTAAATATCACCAAGGTCAGTAGCATATATTAGGACTTGTTACATAAATGCCCGTTCCTAATCTTATAGCTACATAGGGGCTACTTATATATACATACTCAGGTTTTCCAAACACTTAAAAGAGAACATACATAACTAATTTCTCATTCACTTTCAAACCTACAGAATCTCCCAAGATATAAACACTATTCCGTCAGAAAGAACTCATCATCTGATTAAAACATGAGCTTGCAACAGGTCTCTAAAGAGGTACAGCCCTTACATTCCACCTCAAAGAATCCAGATCAGGTTACAAGAGAGGGCACATTCACCCAGCTGAATGTCTAAACAAAATAAATTTGGAGATCTCACACACTCAAGATAGCACTCAAATCCCCAAAATCTGAGAATCCCCACAATATAGAACCTATGGTCAGGGGGCCATCATTTGTTACATGCAGACCATACATTTTAATAGCAATCCTCCGTGACTCCTGTTTTCAACAGTTTTAGTGCATCTGCGAAATATTTCCTACATTTGTACTCCAGATGTTAATTGTTCTCTCTGCACCATTGTGTTACCACTTGCAAAGCCTTGAAAAATAGATAAGGAAGCAATCTGCTGTGTTGCCCTCTCAAGCTTGGCTAAGCAATGTCATCACAGAAAATGAGGCTGCAGGTAGCAGATCTTCAGGTTTCAAGTCTCTTGTTCTAGTAGACACAGAACTCAAGTGGCTACACTTACATATTGGAGGCTAGAGAGCACAGGGAGCGACTGTATGTTTCAAGGAGCAATATTGATTTGCCCTTTGCCTCTACCTGACACCTGAGGAAGGTCTGCAAATCAAAATGAAAGTGAGTGAACAGCAAAGATGGAATCTGGACCTGCGGTTTAGCCAGTTTCCATGGCAATAACACTAGAGAAGAAATAGATTCTTTGAGGATTAGCAACCAAAAGACGATGTTGAATAGCCTGTGCTGTCATCCAGACTCAGAAATTAAAGGTAATCTGTGATGAACAGACATAACTTATGATATTCCTTGATCATCTGGATGAGTACCACAGTTATGCTTGCTCTCCTGTGGACAGTACTCGGTGGGGATTGTGAAATGCCATCAGATCTCAGTGAAACAGTGGTGCTGATGTTTTTCAAGTCTAGTGCAGGAGCTCTTTCTCCAGAGTTCTTCAGGAAGAACTGTTCCTCTTTTTCCTTTCTTCTTCATAAAAGAAAACTGAAATTAGCTTTGGGACTTTGAGTCACTCAAAGACAGGGGCAGATGGAACAACATTACAGACCCTGAAGACAAGTGCATGGCATAGGAGAACTGTTTGACAGTAGGTAGGTCAGCAGTTAGGCATATGTACTCCTGCTCTGGGCCCTTTCAGAAAGCACGACCTGAAAATCCCTCTAAATGGATTCAGTGGATTTTGGCACAGATCTATATAGAAGAGAAACAAAATATTTCACCTTAACATTTTTTACAGGCAAAAGAGATAAGCATTAGACCAAGCCAGGAAAAGTATTGTTCCCTTGCACTTTACAGTCTTCCACAACTCTCCTACAGACCATGCGAGCCGAGCCTCCTCCAGTGGGGAAAGTGAGTGCATGTGGCATGGAAGGGGACCCTGGAAACCCACTGAATGTGAGCAGCACAGTCAGAACTGAGCTGATCAGCCTGTTCCCACCACCCGCACAGCACAGACAATGCCTTAATCAGAACTACCCAACTTTGTTTCAAAGCTGGTTGCTCTATCAGTCTCCCACATAGTGCCAAACAATAGCCCTGCTATCAATCTTCCTTTTACACATTTGGTGCACAGTGGCTGCCCTTGGCTGACTGTACGATAAAAAGCTGTAGCTATTATCGAATAACAGCTTGTTCTAAGGCAGCATGAATGGAATGAGGGCTTCTAGATCATGCATTAAGTAGACAAGGTATTTAGGACAGTATTAGTGCTGGTGCTGTTTCAGCTCTTAGCACTGAAGAAGTGCCAGATAATTTTTGACATAATGCATCTTTTTTTCACCAGTCAGTAAGGGAATAACATACAGAAAGAAACCCATGGGAGAAAGAGACCCAGATGTCATACATTTATTAAAGCATTGGATGGTAAAGCAACTTGTTATCTGTTCTGAATTCCTGCCCAAAGCATTAGGGAGATATTCAGAGCACAGTTTTAAGAAGACAGAGGCCATTGCAAAATTTGAGGCTGGAGGTGAAAGGAATCTGAAAAGAACTGTTCCCTTTTCTGTATTATCATTACCATGGAAAACCAGGCACTGTGCCATCTGTTGTGATGGCCTGTGGAACCTCACTTCCAAAAGATTTTATTCTGATTGCATAATGTCAATTATGTAGATTAAAAATGTGGAAAAGACCAAAATAAATAAACTAAAATTAAAATAAAGTACTTGAACTCTTTTGTAATGTTCCTAACCTCAGAATGCATTAATGAACCATGGAGCCTGTCATCTAAAACCATCTGGAATCCATGAGAACTTCTCAGCTGATTTAAGCAACTTTGGGTCTGGCCTCAATGACAGTACATGAAACACATAAGGCATCAGTGCCAATACATATACTTATTAAGTCACCATCACAAAATGATATTTAATATCTGGAATCATGTTCAGATTGCAGTACAACTTGGGTCTGGTAAGTGCCCCAGTCCAACACTTTTCATTCAACCTGTGTGCGACATGCTGGCAGCTTAGTTCTGACTTTGCCTTTTTGAAGCTAAAGTCAAATACTCCCTCATCTGTTGCTGATGCAGCAGAACATGTGTTCTGCATGACTTCTTTTCTCCTCCCACTCTCCCTTCCCAGGTCAAAGCATTCAGGCCTGGAAATCCACACTTTTGGAAAAGGCTACTCACAGCAATAAGAGCCAACCCTGCTTTCCCAAGGGGCCTCTTGCAGGGCAGAAATGTCTTTGCAACATTGCAAATCACACCTTCAAGCAGAACTGGAGGAAAGCAAACGCGACATTCTGGCATTTCCTGTCACCAGGTGCTGTTGTGCTTTTCAGACCAGCAGAAAACAACACTGACAGTGTACTGAGTCTTGAGGTACTTCTGAGCTGAGATACCCATGTGTGTCCCAAATAAAACACCATTAGACATGATGGGTCCCAAACCCTGAATCTTCCGTTGCAGCAGTGTCCTAAAATGACCCTTTGCGTGGGAAATATGCCATTTCTGTGCCTTTCTAACCCTAAGTTACAGTGAAGGAGTGTGTCATGACTCCACAGATTAAGCTGCACTGAGGTTTTCAGAGATCGAAGGCCAATCCCATTAAGCAGAGCATAGATTGTTATTAATTGAAACAGAGAGACCAGAAATGAAGGAGTGTCTCACCCAGGGCATATGGACTCACCCACAGCATATGAAGTCTCAAAGCACCTTTCTTACCAGAGTAATGCTTCTAAAATTATGTCAATGTGACTAGTCTCATTTTCCCCATCTGTGATAGTAGGGGGTCCTGACTTTACAGTGGGTGTTTATACTGTCTTCAGACACTTAAATCAATTGTCCAACAGTGAAACAGGTCACCACGGGCTCTCTGCATACAAACAGACAGATAGGAGATTGTTTCATACAGCAGTTCTGAGCACCCAACTTAAACTCCAGCTATGAGGGGGTTGTCCACAAAGAATTCTGGGGGGAGACAGTCTAAGTAATTTGGGTGGGTGACTTGGGAGGGTGAGTAAAGAAGACTCTTCTTGCTGGTGCCCAGTAACAGGATAAGAGGCAATGGACAGAAACTGAGAAAATGAAATTCCACTTAAACATAAGAAGCATCATCTTTACTGTGAGGGTAATCAAACACTGGAACAGGCTTACTGGGGAGTTCATGGAGTCTCCATCCTTTCAGAGATTCAAAACCCAACTGGAAACAGTCTGAGCAACCTGCTCTAGGTGACTCTGCATAGGGGAGATTGATGAGATGATCTCCAGAGGTGCCTTCCCACCTCAGCCACTCCTGGTTGTGTGAGTCTGTGCTCCCCCTGTTATCTCCGTGCTAGCACCTGATGAAGAGCCAAGGGCCTATCTGCATTGACAGGAGAGGGACTCGAGAACCTGCCAGCTTCAGTCTGCTTCTTGTTTTCTTTTCTTGTAACTTCAAATGAAACTAGCAAAATATGTGAATTAGGAAAAAAAGAGCTAACCAAAAAGCCCAATATTACAAAGAATAACAGGATTCTTGGTTTTGACTTCAATGCAAGGAGGAGCCCCATGCTTAAAATGCAGGCTTGGATTACAATTTCCAAAGATGGAGAACTGCTTACATTAAGAACTATGACCCTTCACATTTTAAAATCATCAGTAGAATGCAATGCTTAAGATGTGTTTGAATGTCTTTTTTAATATGATATCAAATATTGTCACTTAATATTGTCATTGAATTGCAATCCAGTATTATTTGCAATTTCAATATACAATCCATCATGTGTCTAGTCAGTCTTTTTTTATTATTATTTTTAATGTCTAAATATTGCCACAACTAATTTAAGGCTGCATCATTTTTAAATGACAAAATTTTAATGAGTTCTAGCAATTTTGTTTTGTCAGTTTCTCCAAAGCTCCCACTTTGCTCTTGATTAATCAAAATATCTGAACTAAGAAACTGTTGGTGAGAAATCACTGCACATGTTTAAAATAGACGTGTGTATAGACAAGCTGCTTGGTTTTATTCCTTTCCTTCTAGACTTTTACAATCTTAATTTTCTCCACTGTAATTTTCACTTCCCAGTATCTGTTGTACTATTGAAGTGTGTCTCCAAAACAAAATATATCAAGAAAAGAAGATTCAAATCTACTACTCAGAGATGGAAAAGTACCACTTGCCTCAATTGATGCTTTGCATTTAAGCCACTATTCTGCTGCCATCTGTGCTCTGGTCTGCAGATCTGTTCCACTTTGAAAGGATTGGCAAAAAGAAAATACCTTCCTTGTGCTACTTGTTTTCTGAAGCACATTATAAGCAAGATGGCTATCAGCAGCTAGGGAGGATTTGTGCCTCTCACCAAGACATTCACTTATGCTTTAGAGCAGTATGCTCTGACTTCCCCGCACGCTCCTGTGTCCGGAGCTGGGCTGCTAATCATAAAATAAAATACCATGATACATTCAGTGAACATGGAGTTTGGCACCACTCTTGGAGCACAGCCAGATACTTGGGTTTTGCATTTACACTTCCAAGCAGGCTGACACCTCTGACTTCCAGTCTTCACCAATAAAAAGAACAACTATGACCTCCCTGAGAGCAGAGCACTATCTTTCAGCTGCCTGGCAACCATAACAGCCTTTTCCAGAAGGACATGAGTTTAGAATTCCCCCTTTTTTTTAAAGGTATATTTATAAAAAGTCATGAACAAATAATATTTAAACCACATGTATATTTCAAAATTAAAATCAAGGCTATGCTGCTGAATGTATTTAATGGTTTTCAAAATCCACCTGACTTTTAAATCAGAATGAACTATTCTGGAATGCCTTTAATTGGAAAGACATAGCACAGGACCAATATCTTGCTGATTCCTACTTCACAGAATCCCATTAATTAAATCAGCAGTGAAATTCATCCAGTTTGCTGAACTTATCTGGTATATTTAAAGTCTGTGTTTTGATTCAGGTCTACGTTACAGAATATAGTCTCATGACAATGTAATGAGCCTTGTCATTCTCTCAATATATACACTATAGCTACAGAAATCTTAGTCTGCAAATTTATGCTGGTTTACCAGGAGAGTCACTGTGAGCAGCAGGCTGGATCTGCGAGGAATGAAGGTCAAATAGTTAGAAGCTTCTCTTCAGCCCATGAACTGACACAGATTTACTGTAAGTGCTGGATAGCATAAACTGCCATTATGAAAGTGCAGTAATAAAAAACACATTCAAGAGGGGGAAAGGCACAAGTTTTGTGTTCTTGTAGCAAACTCCGAAAATTCTTTTTTAAAACAGTATTTTCATCTTGTTTTTTATACAAAGACTAAGTCTATGCAACAAAATAGAACTCAGATGAACACAAATGTAATGCAAGAACTTGGCAGGAAAAGTTTTTACATATTAACAGCTCCTGCAGATGCCTTAAAGGAACCACAGTACTCACGTTGGGACACTTTGATCCAGAGTTGATGGATATGCATATAAAGGAAGGCTTGGGATAAAACTGCATAAAAGACAGTCACATTTATTAGTCAAATCTAGAAAAGGCAATCCATACCCTTTCAGAGGAGTCAAAGAGCTAACACGAAGGCTGTTACCTACAATTTTTAGATCTGGTATTATTTAGCTGAAGAAGAAGGTGATAGATTTCAGCAAATTTTCATTTTTGCTTCAGTGCTAAAATCCAGTAACTACTAGCTGGAAAAGGAGTTGGTGTTTCCTTTCATTTACAGAATTCATTCGGTGCTAGAAACAGCAAGGTCATTCCAGAGGGGATGAGAGTTTTGCTACAAATAGGTTGAAACAAGAGGTCACTGTGTGAGAATTATCAACATTTTTTCACATCAACAGTAAAAATGCCAAAAGTTTTCATGCCCCAATGACCTGACTTTCAATAGACCAGATCAGAAATTTTATTCTGATTTTGAATTATTAAAGTAAATAAGTAAAACTAAAATTTCAGAATCAAAATCAATTTTAAATGGAAAACCAAAATGTTCTGCTTATGAAGAAAAAAATCACAGCTTTGAAGAAAATTCCTAAAAAAATGAGTTACTGAAATAGCTACTCAGAGCCTCCTTTTATTTTTCCAAAATCAACATAAAATTGTGAATAGGGATAGTGTAAAGGGCTTTTTAATAGGCTAGTGAAGAAAATAAACATCTACATGCACAAACTGTACCAGTTCAACTATGTTAAACAGTTTAACATAGGAGGTGATCACACATAATTTAATTAAATCAAGATGAAATTCTATGCAAGAGAGCTATTTAAGCTGAGCTGACTTTAGCAAGTGAGTTGTTTTGTTTTAAGAGGATTAGTGTTTTAGTCCTTAAAATCATCTGATTGTCTGACTAAATACATTCATGATATGCCTGGAAATAACTACAGAGAAGTAACTACAGCTGGTGTGATAATCAAAATGGTTAAGTGGGGCTTTATACATTAGTATTATTTTCTTCTGGATGCAGCTGAGGCTCAGGTTTCCAAGGCACTTTATGAAACACCCTGGGAATGGCAATCTTTCCTTCTCCTTTAATTTATAGCATGGAGATGCTTGCTAATGAGAAAAATAATCAAAGATCTGGAGCAATGAACTCTATCCATCCTTTAGGAATGAAAGCATGAAAATCCTTAATGATGCCACAGGCTCACATGGTAAAAGGATTGCAGATGATTCTAATTAATACAGACCATTCTGACTTTGTAACTGGCATGCACTGAAAAACACTCCCTACTTTCTAGGTCAGACATACAGACACTTGAAAGCAATTGCCAAATATCAGTCCCTAAGGTGTCTGCTTATGTTTAGAGGCTAAAAAAAAATTGGCAGGGAAAGGCTGCAGTTATCTAGGGCTAAATATAAATTGAATATAAAGGAGAAAGATTGTGTTTCTTCTTGTGCAGGGACAAAAGGAAGGAAAAGACTGCAAGAAATCTGCCTTCCTCCATCCCTGTATACTAAGTTATGCAGGGCAAGCAATGATGTGAGCAAGCAGGCACTCATCCTGAGCAGCCCAAGCTTAACGGAGGACAACCGGCCCACCCTGTTACTGATCTGTAAATGGGCCAGGGGTAGAAAGCATGAGAGATTTGCAGCATCGCTTTAGAAGGTAGGATAAAGATAGCTGAGATACCCAGGGTGTCCCCAGGCAGGGGGAGGCGGCTGGCACTGTTACTCCTTCCTAGATGCCAACACGATTCAGGTCAAGAAGGCTTAAGGCACGATTTGGCTTCTAACACTGTTGGAAACTGTAAGATAAAACATGTGTGCCAAGAGATCCTGACAATGGTGTCATGCTAAATTATACTGCAAAAACTTTAACAGCTGAGGTGTGTATTTCTGCCTTACCATGAAATGGCAACATCCCATACCAAGGTCAAAGCCACTAAAGAAGAGCAGCAACACCAGCATCCCATGGGTTATGCCATTTGCCTCAAGCCACCAAACTATTTCTCTTAATTCTTCACTGTGAAAGACTCATGTCTGTACTACACAGGGGTCCCTAGGGTTACAATCCTTCTTTTTTCTGAATAAACCACCATTCAAGTGAAGGTCACCATAATGTAGATATTTTCCCTCAGTCTTCCTTGTTGCTCTGAGTTGTTACATTGTTCTGTGTTTCCCTTTGGCTCAGCCCATTTATGAAACACACATGCTGTTAAAACAGACATTTAAAGGCCATTTTGTACATATAAACTGATCTTAAAAAAAAGACACCATAAAAAAACCCTGCTACTGTTTTGGCTGCTACTCCTGAGGCAACTCAACACAAGCCCACTTGTACTGGTCACAATTGAAGAAGGATCCGTATCATTTGTGAACATGG
Source organism: Coracopsis vasa (assembly GCA_026283785.1). Lineage (NCBI taxonomy): Eukaryota > Metazoa > Chordata > Aves > Psittaciformes > Psittacidae > Coracopsis > Coracopsis vasa. The sequence continues at coordinate 8,464 of JANHGB010012266.1, read as the reverse complement.
TAACACAATGAAATGCTGGTAATGCAAAGCTGAGCAGCAATGACAAAACAGCATCATTGCACAGAACCTGTCAAATGCATTTACTTAATGATAAAGTAGCTAAGCCCTAGGCAATAACGTTACATTTAGCAGATCTTACAGAAACATGGTTTTGTTAATGGCTATGAGAGATGTTTTCCAGAGTTAAAGATAGGAAATAATGCTGTAATGGACTGTAAAAGATCATCTACTACAATAATTCAACCTTTCTGTATAAATGAAATAGAGACCAGGATCCACCTGCTTCTTTTGACTTCTTCATCTGTCTAATTAAACAAAGCAAATATTGAAAAGGGAGAATGGCATTCTGATACCCTTTCTTCAGCTTGTCACTGTGTTACATTACTGTACTAGGTAAGTAACTGTTTTAAAGTAAAACAGTGAAAATAAAAGCTGAGTTGTCAAGTCTGATTTTGCAGGCAAAAAGCCTAAAAAGCACAGAACTTAAAGACTTTGGTGACATTTAAACATGCTCATGAGAGATCAGCAAACAAAATCTTTGTGATTTCAAATATTATGTGGTAACAACACAACTAGAGATGCCTTTTTATTTTAAAAAACCCAACAAACTTGACTGATAGTGAGCAAGATTAAATACGAAGCTGTAAAAGGGTGAATATAATAATGGCATGCTCTGACCCACTCAGTGCCCAGGTGCTCCAGAACTATCTACTTCCTTTCATCTGAGAAGCAAGAAATGTTTGTATTTGAGTCAGACATGAAGCAATGCAGGATTAACACGTCTTGTGTGTGTTTAGATATTGCATTATAAAGCAGAACACCTAATAACAATACAAAATGAGTAAATAATATGCTACAGACAAAAAAAAGCCCTGGAATTACACCTGTTTCTCCCTGTACTGGACCAATACAAACAGAGGCTGGACATCAACACAGTGAAAGAAAACACATCCTAGTGTATTTCTTTTTACATCCAAATGCCTCAAAATGGGCATGGTAAATGGAAGCAACTCAGAATCACATCTGATGAAAACATATATGAATGCAGACTAATATTATCAGCAAACTTCAAAATAGAATGTAAGAGAAGAAGACATGCTCTTAACTATCAGTAAGGACACCCAACCTAATGTGACAGCTGCTACTGTGTTCTCTGGAACACAGCTGGGAACACACTCAGAGGTCACACTAACTGCAAGATGAACTGACATACTGGACAAAACGTTATGCCAACAGCCAAAGCCAGAGGTGATACTGCTCCTCAGAGAAAAGCTCTCCAGCACTACAGGCAGCTGTTCTGCTTCTCATGTACTGTACTTTACCTAGAGATAAAAACTACAGTGATGATGAGGCAATCATGATTGCACAGTGGTCTAACTTCTATGGCATACTACTGCTATAAAAACTGCATATTACTGCTACAAAATCTCTTTGAGAAATTATTTCCCTTTTTCTTTTATCTTTTATCTGCCTTTTCTTTTATCTGCTACCTGATGCTGTGCTCAAACTCATTCTCACTGGAACTTTCATTAAATATTTACAGCTTCATCTAAGTAAGGGCTGACCCTGCTTTACTGCAAGTAAACTTCTTACACTGAAGGAAGCTAACACATTTCAGCGCAATTTCAAACAGATCTCTGTGTTTGAAACTGTGATATCATTAATTAATCCAAGTAAGAACAATAATTAGGGAATGAGTAGCTGTAGCCACACAAACGCACCAAAACCAGTGGACTGCAAGAGAAATGGTACAAAATAATCCACCTTGCCTTATTTCACAGCAGATAAAGCACCACACTGAAATAACTATCGTCTGATAGAAGCTAGCAGAAGATGAAGAATGCTTCCTATTAATCATCTTTGTCTTTATGGAAGCCCACAAAATAATCAAGTATCTAAACATATGTGCAGCAAAATATGCAAGTTAGAAAGTGAAAGGGCACAGATGAAGCTGTTGCAAAAAGAAAGGCAACCATTAACCTTTACACATCCAAGACAGCTGAGCCTGGTGCAGTTTACTGAGCAGATGGAAGGTAGGAAACCTTATACTCAGCTAACAGGATTCTCATGTTTCAAAATGCAGAGAAGTGCTGCATGCATGGGACTTCACTGCATGCACACACACACAACCCAGATCAACAATAAATGGGATGCTACCATGCAAACCTACCACTGTAGGGTAAAAAAGCTAACTGAGAATGTATAAGAGTAGTGAAGGACACAGGGAGAAAAGAGGCCACACAGATAAATCACACCTTGGTCCACAAATGGAACTCCTCAAAGTGTGCAATACGCCAGGGTGAACACACGGACACCCTCGGGTAATACAAGAATACATATCAGCACAGGCTAGTATTAGCACATGAAAACTACCCAGCCACAGGAGTCCACCCTTCCAGCACAGATGTATTCCTGCTATTTTATGTTTAGCTGGCATGCAAAGCACAGACCAGCCCTAGGGCTCTCGCTCTACCTGCATCAGGGTATTGGGGCTTTTGTAGAGAGCTGCTTAGTCCACAAGATGGGGTATTGCGCTGCTTGGCTCTGAAGCACTGTATAAGTTTTGTCCTTGTGTGCTCCCTCCGAGGACACAAATATACAGTTCATGGCTGTGAGTGATGAGAAGATGAAATTTATGAATGTCTTAGGCATATTGAGTAGTAAAACATACGTTTCCATGGGCACTGTTTCTTGGCAGCTGTACTATAATAGTACATCCTGTCCGGCACACTAAGGTAGCAAAAATTGAGAGTATCTGCTAGGGAGGGCTGAGATGCATACAGTTGTCATGAAGAAGCTGCATATTAATAGCCCCAAAGAGGCAAATTTGGTTTTCACACCATGCTACAGCACAGGAGCTCTCAGCAAAAGTCTTTACCTCAGCCCCTTTGTTCACAACATTTACTCAGATCTAGTTAGCTGGAATCTGCATTTCAGTTGTGCATATCTGTACCAGGCGACCATCAGCAACAGGACACTGGGCATTACCAAAATGCATACAAAATACTAAACCAAACAAAATACTGATCCTCACGGAGCCTAGCATACTCTATTCCAAGGAGAATTTTCATGGGATCCTGCAACATTGTCTTGTGGAAAACGAGCCATGTCTGAATACATGGTAAAAGAAAACCCTGTGAATCAGTAACCCACATCCAGAGACAGGTATCAGTTCAGGCTATGATGTAGTTTTCCTGTCTTATCTGTGTAGCACAAGCTATCAGAAAACTGAAGTGGGATGTGCAAAGCAATGTGGAGACAGGCAAATTGCTCCATGCGCAACAACAGGGCTCTAATCCATTCAGAGCAGCCTGCTGATAGCTAAGAGCAGCACATACCAATCCCATTCCTTAAGCACACAGCTACGGTACAGTTTTCCAGCAGCAAAGCATGAGGCACCTCTGCCTCCCCAGAACTGATCCTCAAAACCACCAAAAAGAAAAAAAAGAGTTGTCTCCCCTGTCTAACTGAAAGCACTCAAAGAAAGCTGTCAGTAGTTCCTAGCACAGTTAATCACCCAACATCTGCTCATTCTTACAGTTGCTGTTATGGCTCAGAGGGAAGCTTGAACGCTCCTGAAACCCAGCGTTATCCCTAGTGAAAAGGCTATGACAAATAGCAATGTGCTACTGAAGATCAAGCAGCTAAAAAAACCCTTATAGAAGCCTGGGCTGCAAGGACAGAAATGGTTCCATAATTTAGTGCTATTACACAGCTGGCCCCATACCTTCTCCTAATAAGCTTAATGGCATCAGGGAAAGGAGAGTGTTGCCCTAGCCATTGTGCTGGAGATAATGGACAATAGTCCTGCAGGATAGCAGCACTACTAGTCCATAGATCATATGCCAGAAGGGACCATTGTGACTGTGCAGCTTTTCTTCCTGTGCAACAAAAAAGCTGTATGACTCTTCTGAATGAATTGTTGTTTGACCTGTCATCTGCCTGTTGGGCAGGGACATTATCCTGAATGAGCAATGTCCAGTGACAGAAGATCTAATAAACTCTTCAGGTAAATTGCTTTAGTGTTTTATTTGCCTCGCCATTAAAGTTTCTGGGTCTATATTTGTCCAGCTTCAATGATGAACACTTTGCTGCTCTTACATATTGCCTGCTGGAGACCTTTTGCTCCCCATATAACTATTACCCTTGGTGAGCAAGTTGCCAGTTAGTTTTCATCTTGCAAAGTAAGATTGAGTGAAGTCTATGGTTCCAGGATAAGAGCTCCTTAACACTGTCCAATCCCTCTAACTTATTGGTTGTCCTTCCTGAAAAGTGGATGTCAGAAACCTGGATTTCTGGATAAACTACACTCACTCTTCCATAAGGAATCACAGGTGCTTGCCAATCAAAACATGCCTCAGATAGATATACTTTGTGGTATTGCAGCAAATAGGTTAAGTCTGACAACTACCAGAAGTCCCAATAACTCACAGACTCATGAACCCAACCTAGTTCTGCACCAGAAACTGCTGCCTCAAATGGGAACATACAAAGATCTATTGCTTTCTTCGAAGCTTTCAATAGGGCCTCTCTCCTGCAGTGATCCAAAATCTATGACTTCATAGATCTCTTTTTTTCTTTTAATATCCTTATCTTCCTCTGGAGAACACGTTAGCAATGAATAATCAGACTGCATGCAGATTTTCTGCCAGGCTCTGCGAGCTCGTTATTTCTTGCAGCAGCGTTAGCAGCAATAACAACAGACGAGCTGTGATCTCTGAGACGGGGGCATTAGCAGCTTTGGAACTAATCTGCTCTCCTCTAATGCCTGTGCTCAGTCTACTGTTGTACAGCAAATTTGTAGCAGAATGAGGAAAATGGGAAGATCTTTCAAGCACGATGGCATGACAAGGGATCTGCCAAAAGCGCCCTCTATCATAGAGACTGAAATAGAAGGATACAATAAACTGAAGCAGAATGACCTTGCTTTTAGAGACAAACAGGCATTCACACATGCTGTAGTCAAAATAAGTCAGAAGTATGGTCTAGGCATCTCTCAGAAAACAGCTGAGGTGGTTTCATCCTGTTTACCCACTGTGATGACAGGTCTACCAACATCCTTCTCACCAAGTTGGTCTACCACCATCCTTTCCACCAAGTTTGATGGCTCTATCACACGCATGCTTGAGTGCACTCATTCCCACAAACACACACTCAGAGCACCTTCCTGCATGCTGTGGCAAACTAACCCAACTAATTGCCACCCAATATTATCCACAGCTTACAGAGATTCACCGAGGCCTGCACCAGACGTTGTTGAATTACCACAGACCAGTCACTCCAGGCAAACATCTGCAAGAGGTCTTCATGGCATACAGCTCACCCTTTCAACACCAGAGAGGATGGTAGGCAAACTGGTGGACTAGAAACAAGGTCTTGGGATTCCCACTGCATTCCTAGTATGGCCACAACTAGCCAGAAAATAGATCTGAATCAAAAGCTCACAATGCAGTACATTGTGAGCTTTGAAGAGGATAAACTCATTCTCCTCCATAGGGACACATGGTTATGTTGCTTTCATTGCTTGTTATTGACAGAGTCAAAGTGTGAGTATATGTCCAGGCAAAAATGAATCTTTCGAAGGGCATTTCACTACCTTATCAGTAAGGAAGTTACACCACTAAAGTTCAGAAGAAAACCAGGAATTTAGAAGTCTTCAGCCAGTGTTGTCATAGCTTCATGTAGGGCTGTGGGAAATAACTTTCTGGTGAGCAGCAAGCTATACTTCACTTGAAACCAATTTTTATTTGCTCAAAGTCCTTTGATTTGCTGAAATCTACTGCATTTATTTATGAATGTAGCATTACATTGTACTATTTTCTGTGTTTTGAATGGCTACATCAGACAGGCTGGGGCTTTTCTACTTAGCAACCTGTTTCTTCTAGAGGGCAGACCTGGGAGAAGGGCAGCAGCTGCACAACCTGCACATCACAACTGATGGTGCCTGCATCTGGCTGAGGGGGAACACAACTTACTTCCAAATTACAGAAATGTGATTTTTCTAAACAGAAGGCTGGTGTGGTACAAAATCTGGTGACCCGAAGCTCTGTCACATTACTGTTCGTGTCTGTAGAGGTATGGTGTCTACTCCCGAGCACTGTTAACTGCAGAGAGCAATCACTGTGTTTTCAAGCCATGAGCAGAGTCCTGGCTCGCAGATTTGGGCGCACTGGCAGCTCAGCTTTATGTTGAATTAGTTTGATACATAAACAGCTCATAGGAACAATATGTTACATTTCTCAAAATATACATTAAAGTTTGTTGCACCTCTTCTTACTTGAACATATGCTCCTTTACCAGCAGCATCATCCTTTCTTTTCTACTCCAGAGAAGAAATTATTTTGGCCACTTCATTTCCTATTTCAGCCATACAAACAAAGGTAAGAAGGTTGTTCCTGTGCCCATGCCTTATACACTCCCCACCACCCCTTTCCAACAAGAAGAGAGCTGCTTCCCTCACATTCTCCATTAAATTCTCTCATATCCACAATTTCCAAGTAGAATTGCCAGTGTGTTCCAGGCTGTTTCAGCCTGTTTCTGTACAATCTCTTTCCTGACAGTCAGTAGCACACACTGCGATGAGCAACCACACAAGAACCCAAGGCATTATACCTGGGAGCACTTCAAAGAGCAGTAGTTATGTGAACAAAGATAACTCACATGGGTAACAGGTTCTACCACTGGACACTTCCCCCTGCTCTTAGTGTATTTCCACACAGTATGGCAGCTTTCTGTAGGCCATTTTAGAAGCACAGATTCATCTTTTGCTTCCAATATGAGGTTTGGGGCTCATGGCTTAAGATCTACTTGCTGCATGCATTTATTTACCTCACATATGAGAGCAGTCTTACTGAATGGTAACATACAGTGGAAAATAAAGAAACAAAAGTACCCATCAGATACAACACATTCTCATTTACAGAAACAAAGGTAAAAATGGGGAAGTAAGAGCAAAGTGAAAAAAACCACAACCCACATTTATTTAACACTATTGACTCTGTGTCTTACCTTCCAATGGGTCCCAGATCTCCTGAGTCCTGGCTGCCTGCGTCACTGGGTGTGCTCACTGATTTCGAAGAGGGAGACATAGGGGTTGGGACTAAATAATGAAAATAACAGGTATCCCATGTTAACACATGCAGCGACTGCACTGATGAAGAGCAGTGTCAGACAAATCAAAACCAATGGACCAAAATGATAGTGGATGAATGAGTGGGAGAGTTTGAAATGGTGAAAGCAAATAAGGAAGGAAAGAAAAAGAAAAGGAAGAGAGTCAAGTGAATTTTAAGTCTTTTGGAAGTGTTAAAATTGACATGAATTTAGACAGGACTGAAAGCCCAAAGGGAATCTACAGCTTATCAAGGAGGAGTTCCCTGTGGAAATAAAATAGCAATTGTTTTCTTGGGTATAGTTTAAAGTTGGCTTGCAAAAGATTTTAAAGGTATGAAGAAATATCAGGGGCTTGTCAAAAAACTAAGTGAACTCTTCTGGTAAAGCCAGATAGGCAATAGAACAAGCATACTTTCCAAATTTTGAATATAATCAAAAGCCAGTGTCCATTAGAGATGGTCTCAGGCTGCAGTGTGGAAATGACATAAAAAAAAAAAAAAGCTAAATAAGGAAATTCAGCTAAGTTAAAATCATTTCCCAAAAATGGTGAGAACACACATTAGTTTGCTTAGTGATTGCGTTTTCTTAAGTAATTTAGGTCATATAAAGGTTCCATTTTGGGTGGGACATGATTTCAACACTCAGGGAAGTTTCCCTTTAGATATTATTTCCCCAAGTTCTAGAAATGATTTTCTCTTTGGCTTGCCAGGGCTTTTGAAGCATATTTCATGCAAAGGCAGTTTTATTTCCTGCAACAGGAAAGGAAGTTCATAGCTCAAGGTCAGCCCGTGTTAAAGCTCTTCAGCAAGGAAACAATAAATAAAAAAGTAAAAATACCCTGATTTCTTTTAAAATGGTTTCTCAAAAATGCAAAGGTGGCTCCAGTCAGTACTTAATCAAGTATTCTTCAAAGCAGCCACACTGAATAAAACACAAAAAAGGGGGTTTAATGCAAGAGTGAAGTTTCCAATTTGGTTTATATCATGTGCATTTCCCGTTATAGATTTAACGGAGTAAGACTTCAAACTATTTTGTTATGCTCTATAATGTATAATGACAGACCTGTCAAGAGATTTGGATTTTCCATGTGGTCAAACATTTCATGCAGATTCTCACTGAAGACTGTCACAGAAATGACTGCAGCACGAAAAGTGAATTCATCTTTGTGACAGCCCTTTGGCAGGTCACAGGTATGTCGTGGCTGTTTATGTATTCCATATCCACAGAGGGATCTAGGTATCACATGCATGTGTGAAGGCAGAATTAATGCCTCCTTCCTACTTGTTACTGTTCAACAAAATAATTTGCTGGTTATTTCAGATGTCATGCCTTTTTCTTGATAGATTGTTTCAAA